>JASGXE010015029.1:0-36501 GCA_030068105.1 Sinentomon sp. SZTP_YWyxl
TGTTTTTCCGTTTATAACTCAGTCACCCCAAAACAACCACAAAATGGGCCTTTTGGATTTTGGGGAGAGTTCTACGTGGAAGCGGAGACTCGGAGGGTATTTTGGCACGAACATTTTGTGTTTTCCTTGCTCGTTAGAACTGGTCGTGAAACTTTGACGATTCTATGTTACCTCCCCAATGAATACCTCAAGTGGTCCATTTGGGGACTTCGGGGTGTAATGCGTGGAAAGGGAGGCCCGGGGCAAACTTATTTACTGATGAATTTCGATTTGGTTTGCCATCACTCATCAGGAACATTACCACGAATTTTGGCGAAATATTTTTGGGACACCTTGTAAAGAGTTAGTTTTTTGCCTCCGGGATCATCTGCCGGGGGAACATACCTGGTCCGAAAAACTTTAAGTCCGAATGGCTTTAAATTGGGCTAGAATAGGTTAGGTTGGGATAGTGTAGTATAGGTTCGGTTAGGTCAGGTTAGGTCAGTTTAACTTGGATTTGGTGTCGATTTTGCGAGATTAGCGACATTCGATTTTGAAGTTTTTCGGACCAAATATCCCGACCCCATCTGCCGCCCTTTCATCCGCAAAACCCAGGTGATGATCTGAAAAATACGCTGTTAAAGTCTTCATTAGGTGCATGCCGACAGGACTTCATCAATGTGAAAGAAGTAAAGAAATATATTTTATTGGCTATTTAGAGTTAAGCTTGCCGTTAAGAAGGGGACCGGTGACTGGGGCAGAACGAACTGAGGCAGAAGTGGACTGAGGCAGAATTTTTGCATTTTTGGAAGCTGATTTTTTTCATTTCTGCGGGTTAGGTTAGGTCAGGTTAGGTTAGGTTAAGTTAGGACAGGTGTAAGCTACCACATCCATGCAAAAATTCCCTCCAAAACTCCCTCCTTTGTCAATTCTACCTCAGTCCAATTCTGCCTCAGTCCACTTCTGCCTCAGTCCGTTCTATCCCAGTCCCCCGATCCTTAAGAAGCGCTCGCCGTTCGTCGCAAATTCACGGAAATTTCTCATGCAGGGCTAACCTCAGAAAATACGGACACCCGCAGATAATTTTACCCAAGTTTTGGATACACTCGTGTGTATATGTATATAGGCTGGACCAAAAGGCCTTTCAACAGTTTCGATTTGCTCCTGACACCTGAAAAACCACCAGTGTATAACGAGCGATCAAAAAAGGAAAATTACCCCAGTCTGGATTCTTAGGCGGCCCTCAACATTCAACTTGAAGTGGTCTTTCATAAATCACAGAATGTATTCCTCATGGAAATACAAATAAATGCCCCATTTATGATCGAAATGTCCCTCCAATGATCCATGGGATGCAGGCCTTCTGGGCGAAAAGCAGACATATTCCATTGTGGGTCCATTTTGGCGGGCCTTTTGGATCCTATAAAAAATGAATGGATCTTTTTTTCGAAAGAGCTGTTCGTGTATTTTTGTTTGCGAGTTATTCGAAGATGAACCAATATTGCGCTTCCGGAATGTCGCCCTCCCTAAATACGAACGAAATGTTCAGGAACGCCGCTTACCGCACTGCATTGACACCGGACGTCACCAATTTGTGGACAGAACCCAGAAGGATGGTTAACTCCATTTGCAAAGTGACATTTGAAACACCAAAGACAAATGCAGATGCCTGATTGCCTGAACACGTTAACAACGCTTTGCGTTCAGCACTCAACGTTATTCCAACACGAGGCCATGTCATGTTTACCAACACAGAGGTGTACTGTTTATCTTTAAGATAAACGGCAATTGCGATTGAATTCCGCTAAAAGGTTCGATGCCTGGAGTGACGAAATCACACATCACGACCGAGTGTACTGTATAGAGGTTTCCCCTCCACAGGTGAAACCATTTTTAGGCCGCCGGTTTTTTTTTCTTCAAAATTTGACGCATACAACTGATCGGGGTATGACGTTTGAGCATTTCTCTTCTTCCCTAACCCTTCACAAATACCTTTTCATTACAATTTTGCAAATTTTGCTGGTACAGATCGCCTGAGCTTTGATGAACTCCGCAAGAAAATCAAACATATGTAATTTTTGTCAATAACATATCAGATATGAATACCTTTTCCCCGACATCAGATTCACGCCAATGCTTTTGGTGGAACAAATATGTGAAATACAAATTTTCTAGAATGGTTTCATCCTCTGCCGCGACTTAGTCCATGCCGTTTCTGACTGAACTGAATCTCTGCCAAAACAATTTCAGCCCTACCAATCAATTTTCCGAAAACAAGGTTCCACGGGATAAAAAGGAACATGCAGGGAAAAAGCCCGTCCCATTTTTGCCCTTTGCTCATCATTTGTAAATTTGTTACATACGAGTCAGCTGGTGAAGTACGTGCAGTGATTTGAGTTGAAAAGCTGTTTATGTTATTTTATGGAAAATTAACCATAAAACATCACAATGGACGTACGGATGTCCAATACCTATTCAAAGACCTGTTTAAGAATGCCTGAAAATATAAAGCAAAAACAAGGAAAACAAGATTAAAAGGTTCGCTTCCAGGGAAGCCATGGTTTTGTCTTTTGCAGTGCAGCACTTTGGAACTCATTTCCAGCACAATTGTAAAACATCATAACCAGAAAGTTTTGTAAAATGATCAAATTAAAAGTGACATATTTTTCCCAAACCGTTTCTGCAAGCGCGTCTCTGATTGGTTGATTGGAATTCGCTGCGAATTTCAACATTTGAAATTTGTGATGAGTATCCTTGGAAAAAGGTCAGGGGTAGCCTTGGCAGAAGGCTATAAGGGTAACCTACCCTCTTGAGCATCTCTGGTTGCTGTGAAAAGTAACACGTTGAACGGCCGATTTACAAAATTTCCACTCACATCCATCAGCGCCTCAACATAGCAGTCAATTTAGCAGATGGATGAACGCTTCCCAGCAATGGAAAAGAAATAGCGTTGTGGATAGAAATCAAAGTTTCACAACACCAATCTACAATATCCATCGAATTGGCTGCTGATTTGAAGCTGAGTGTGAATGCTAATGGAGAGGCTGGCTAAAGGTATAAAATCAGCGGCAGAATTTCGGAAGCTTTGATTCAAGTCGAAAACCCAGATGATGTTGCCATGGAAACCGTTTTATTTTTTTGTGACTGACGGATGATGTGAAAGGATGCCAGAATAAACCGAAATGAACGGTCGAATTGCTTCCACTTTATGAAGAGTTGCGACTATTTTCCGTGATCGTCTTTTTATTTTTTCACAATGATGAGGTGCCAGGTGATTAAAATGTTCAAATGATGAGCTTTATTCATTCTCAAGTGGATGAATTAGTAAGCTTAGAGTTAGAAGGCAGTGTAGGACATACCTACTCATAATTGCATAGAATAAAACATCGACATTTTAAAACCGACGGTATAGAAAACACCACTCAGATCATTGTTTTCATAAATAGCAGAAAAATATCAATTTGGATCAACTTTTTTGAAAACTATTCCGAGTTCTCATCTTGCAAAGCGCAAAGTCCATATAAAACTGCACAATCGTATAGAATACAATTTTCACATTTTTTCACGGATCGCAGAGAAAAATTAATCAGCTCTTCGTTTGTGTAAATGATAGAAAAATTCGAAATTTGGGCTAAATCCGAAGCAAATTTTTTGAGTAATCGATTTGCAACGAAAATCGACTATTTAAAACAGGGCTTGCGTTTTCAGTTTCCGGGTAAAAATAACATTTTGTCTTAGCAGACGACGCATTCGCGTCTGCAAAAGACAAAACAACAAGCTTGCCAAAGGGACGAACGAAAATGCGGACGCGGACCAATGGGAGAGATGGCGGTTCGCAAAACAAGCGAATTTCGCGGAATCACAGGTTGGGTTAGGTTAGGTTGGGTTGAGTTAGGTTTGAATGGGTTAGGTTAGGTTAGGTTGGGTTAGATTACATTAAGGCAGCTTGGTTTGGAGGTTTTGAGGTCCAGATTCGCACTGCAGGCACAGACCGCAAATTCCGCGATTTCCGCGTTTCAGAAGGACCCCTTGCCAAATTTTTCGTCTCAAAACAAGAAAAACGTCCTTCGCAGAGCAACCACTAGGCAAACCGACCCAAGCGGCGGTCAACCAAGTCCGAAATGTTCTCGCCACTCTTGTTGTCAATTGATTCACACATGATCGGAAGCAGAAAACTTCAAAATGAAAATTCTACTTCCCGTTTTTACGTATCCCAGTTTTCCTATCAGGTTTCTCGTGCTGACCGAATTAATGCACCTCTCAAATGTGCTTTACGATTTGACTGTGGCTTCGGAATCTTTTTCGTTCGCTTTTTCTTGCACTGTCTTGCATACTGTCTTACAGAAACTGTCTTGCATGCAAGAGAAATATTTGCCACATCTGAACAAAACTTAAGTCTGTATAAAAGTGCCAGACAGGAAGTTCGGTTGAAATGTGTAAGTTTCTGCGAAGTTCAGTTTTTTCTTTTCCCAAAATCACATTGTGATATGTTGGCTATAGGGCCTATTACAGGCACTTACGTTTCATGTACACAATCATGTGAGTAGGATCTAGAATCAGCGTACCATAGACACAAGACCTCAGATCTGAAAATGGGCCATTGTAAACTGGCCACTGACGGGTCTTCATGAGACACCTTTGGCTTTCTTTGAATAGTGCGACATTATTTTGTTCACTTTACTTATTGTTTTGGTCACTTTACCATCTCCCATGTGTTAAAGTCCAGACCCGCGAAAACGACAAAAAAGCGGTTGTACAAACAAAACATAACAACAAAAAATGGGTTTTTACAAAACGAAAAATAGGTTATGCAAACAACAAATAATTAATAAAACAAAGCAAAACAAAAAATAGGTCACAAAAATAGGTTTGGCATGGTTTGGACAGGTTCCGTTGGAGGTTGGAAACTTCGGTGAGTTGGATAAGATCAGCTTTCTCTTTTTGGGCGAAAAAGAGAAATCGGCAATTTTGCACACGCAAAAAATCCGAGCTTACCCAAACACATTTGCAGAATTGAAATTCGGGAGGTTTAAAACGTGTGTGGAGAATTGAAATTCTCCAATACACGTTCCATTGGTAGCCTACAGGAGTGGGCATATAGTCGCAAGCAAAAGTGCGCTATTGCTTCAAATGAGAAATTGATGATTCATAGTGGCCAGCGGAATCAATATGGACAAAGATACTCTGCTCCAAAAAACAAGAAAATGCAATGTTCTGTTGCGACTGACATAATTTTATTGTCGGCAGGTATCCGATAAATGCGACACAGTCGATAAGACAGAGAAGTTGAAGGAGAGTATTCTCGGCATCAACGCCGAAGTTCTTCGATCCCGAGAAATTATTCAAAGTCTGGGCTCCACTGTGTATCCGCCTTTTTGCATTTTAATTTGGGCTTGCCTTTTTGACATCCACGGGAAAAGCTTCTTCATCTTGTTTGGGTTGACGGTTGACCATATCGCAGATGGTCCGTTCTGATCTCGTTGCCTGCTTCAAAGACGAAACGGACCTTGAAAAAACTGCAGAGCCCCCTGTTCGACCAAGACTATGTCCGGAATAGCGCGGCTTATTAAAGTTCCAAAGCCGAATTTTTGTCGTGTATTTTTGTTGTATCGGTGCTCGTTGCTATCATTGGTCTGGTCAATCCACCTCCACCCCTCAGTATCCGTATTTCCGTTCAATTCCCTTTTGGTCGGCCTTCGGATAAACACAAATGCCCATTTTGGCAGATACAAGGCGTGAAAAACACGAACCTTTTCACTTGAGAAACAGAGGGAGGTAAGGCATGCCATCAACAGACGGCCTCCAAGGATTATCGCTTTTGCTCTTTCCCTTTTCTGAGCAATCTGAGGTGGACAACGGGCAATGTCTCTCTCTCTCTCGCTCTCTCTCACCCCCCTCTCTCTCTCGCTCTCTCTCACCCTCCCCCTCTCTCTCTGTCTCTTTCTCACTCGCTTCCTTTTTCGTTTTTAAATCCGTCATGCCAATTTCTCACTCATGCACTCTGTGCTTTGCGCACTCATGGCAGTCAATAAAACTGCCATGAGTGCGCGGATTGACTTTTGGTCTCTATTTCTGACAAAATTCAAAAAACGCAGAATACAACTGAGCTGTCGAGCTAGCTCAGCTCTATACTTCACCGAAAATATTGCTAAATTTGCAGCTACATTCAGCATTTTCAGCAATTTTCGTCAATATTTGAAAATATTTATGAAAACAAAAAATGTGGGGATTTTCTAGACCTTTCCAACGATACCAAATACTCATTTTCGAAAAAAATTGACTTGGCTCACTTCAGTTATACGGCCCATTTATCCTTCAGAAAAAAATCAAACGAGCCACCGATGGCTGGAGGACACCCCAAGCAGCACATAAAAGGTGGGCGTTGGCATGGTATTTGCGGGAAAAATATGTGAACGTTGGGCCAGCTGCATTCTTTTGAATCATTTTGTCCTGTTTGCGGGTTTTCAGTCTTGCAAATCATGGTGTTCTCCGGAGACAATAAATACTGAAAAGACTAAACAGTTTCGCATTTTCCCCGACCGACCACATCGATTCCAGTCCCAAAAATTTGGAATGCTTCCTTGGAGCATTGCGTGGTTCTGTCATGTGGACTCACCTTTGATCTTTTCTCGCCGATGTTCAGTCGTCGGGAACGTCTTGAAAACAGATCCCGCGATCTGAACTTTCATCACAGGTCCCAAGGTCTTTCATATGACTGCCAAAGCCGGCCAAAAAGGGTGGAAATTTTTCACTTCGTTTGGATGTGGCCATCAAAGCATTTCCACAAATTTCTCACGAGGTTTGTGCAATCACAATGCGCCAAAAGACCTTTGGAATATCGGGGTGACTTTTTCAATGTTCAGAAAAAACGAAAATGAATCGGTCGGCAGACCGTCGGCCGATGTTTCATTTTGAACCGTCGGACCGAATTTGAGTTGTTGATTGGCCGAAATTCGGTCGGCCGACGGTCCAAGATGAAACATTTTTTTCCCGAGCGATCACTTTTTTTTCCAAATTTTTTTTCTGGAGACTGGAGAGATTGAAGAAAAACATCGGCTGATCGATGGTCTTCCGACGGATTTTTTGTTTTTGTTTTTTCTGAACACTCGCATTTGAACAAAACCCTGATGAAAAGCTTTTTTGGCGAATTCCGCGCATTGACCAAATCTGTGAGAAAATTTGGAAATGTTTCGGCAGCCTCTCCGAAACTGGCGAAAGAATTTCACCCTTTTTGGCTGATGGTGGCAAGTCGGCGCGTCAGCATATTTTTGGTGTGCTGCCTGGGCAGGTCCCACGCAGCACAGCAAAAAACAAAATGGGTTGCTCAGAATCATTGCGGGTGAAAAGTGCAACTTTGAACGTGACAGAAAATTTGGCCAATATTGCTTTTTTCGTGACGCAAACGGAAATCTGAAAAGGTCAGACTCAGACCACCTTGAAACCACTCAGACTCACCCATTCTTCCCATTCCATTTGGTGTTCCAGCTCTGAATGAATCTTCAAATTGTCGCAGTCGCAGGGCCCCAACTTTGGTTTTCAATGTTTTGCATCCATATTTTCAAGCAAATCTTCTCCCGAAAGTGATAAAAATTCTTCCTGCCGTCCCAAAGGTCTGCCTTGCCGTCCCAAGTGGTGCTTGCCGTCCCTGCAACCTAGTTGCAAGGTTGCTCCTCTTTTTGCAGCCCTGCCTGTTGGACCAAACTTCCCACCCATGTGCATGGGCCAGTTGGAACGGCAGAGACCCCTGCAATCAGTGGGCCATTGTTTCCATCAAATGAAATGAGTCGCGCTGGTCCATCTCACACCACAAAAAAAAAACAGAATTTTTGGTGGACCATTATTCTGGCCTCTTTTCTTTTTGGTTCACTGTGGCCCATTTAAAACCATCCCTGTGTTGTGGACCATCAATCCCACCGAAAAGTATAGACCAGATGCTCCATCGGAGACCATAAAAATCAAAATGGGCAATGTTGCCAGAAACATCGGTGGTATGGACTAGGGCTGTGCGAATCGGCTTTCGAATCGAATCCTGCGAATCGAATCCCAAAGGTTCGAATCTCGAATCGAATCCGAATCAGTCGTCCAATTTCGAAGCGAATCGTCACGAATCGAATCCTTTTCTTCAAATCTCCAATCTCGATTCGAATCCCACCACATGTCTCGAATCGAATCTTTTCGAATCGAATCTGGCCAGATTCGCGATTTTCGAATCGAATCCTCGAATCGAATCACGATTCATGCAGTCCCACAGATTAGTAAACGTGAATTTTATTGTAGGCATTGCTCAGTGACACTTGTAAGCACTATTTGGTTCCATGTTGTGGCATGCCTGTGGGATTGTGGACCAATTTGGAAATTTTGAAAGATTCGAGATTCGATTCGAATATTTTTCGAATCATCGCAAAATCCCGAATCGAATCATTTCGAATCGAATCCTTTACCTCGAATCTCGAATCCTGGTTCGAATCTTGCCATATTTTTCGAATTGCATCTTTTCGAATCGAATCTGGCAAGATTCGCAATTTTCGAATCGAATCCTCGAATCGAATCAAGATTCGCCCAGCCCTAGTATGGACTGGTCCTACGATAATCCAATATACAATCCATCCAACGAACTGGTCCAATCATCCCATTGAGATGGGTGGATCTCAGTGGGATCAGCAAAAACCTGTGAAATGAGTTCGAGCACCAGTGCAGAGTGCAGACCATCCTTTTTTTTTTTTTTTTTTTTTTTTTTTTTTTTTTTTTTTTTTTTTTTTTGGTGGTTTATTTATTTTTCCTCATCAGAACAGTACATAATTGAAAAGGGTCAATTTTACCAAGGTACATAGTATTAGTTTACAAACGATGGTATAAAAGTCCCAGAAAAGGTTTCAATTCAACCAACCTTGCAATAATCCAAGGATCACGGCTCCCATCGAGTGAGAAAAGAACAAATGCAGTCGAAGTGTCCATTTGAAGAAATAAGCATCGTGAAGAGCAAACATGTCCAAATGGATGAAGAAATATGGCAATTGTTAGCAGTAGCTCGAGCCATGTCCAAATGGATAATGAAAAATGTGCCGTATTATTTAACGGTAGCTCGGCACAAATAAATAAGTTGTGATAATTCCTAGATTAAAGTGAGCGCAATGATTGCTCATTGCAAGGTTGGAAGAAAAGAGAGGAAAGAGGCAATTAAACAAGTGGAACCAACAAGTTTCCACTTGAGTGAAACATTGTTTCTTTGAGGGAGGGGTTAGGCTAACAGATCTTTAACAGGTTTTCTTTGGAGGAATAACTCTTGACCTCCTGTTGTCACATTGTGATCTTTACATCAACTGCAGTAAAAGCTCAGTGTGTCATCAGTTGCCTGCCACGTGGATCTTTGTCATGTCAAAAAATGGGAAGACGACTCGATGTGGAGGATGTAAACAAAAGGTGGGAGAAAAAACCCCGTCCATCCAATGTGACAGGTGTGACTTTTGGTTTCACAAGAAATGTGCTTCGTTATCAGATGAAGAATTCTCCAATCTTAGTCTATTGGACTCCCCAGATTGGATCTGCTCAATGTGTACAACTGGATCAGTATCCAATGGATCTCCTTCGCGTGAATCACCAACTCCAGTTACTGGCGCTACTTCTGTTTTCCCGACTCCGGTTGGTTCTGAAGATAAGATTGATGTCTTGAGCGCAAAGATTGATCATTTTCTCGAGGTCATCACAAATGTCGATGCTTCAGTGAAGGGCCTTACAGTGCAGCAGGCCGAACTGAAACAGTCAGTTGAATTCATGAGTGCCAATTTTGACAGTCTGCAGTTGGAGACAAAGGGACTGGCAGCAAAAGTCGAAGAACATTCGAAAGCTCTCAGTGTGGTCCAAAATGCTCATGGTGAAGTGAACGATCAGATCCAGATGATTAAAGACCTTGGTTCGCAAACTGACCAATATCTTCGTTTGAATAACCTAATTATCAAAGGACTCCCTCTGCTGGATTCCACTGTTGTCCCTAAGCCAGTACAACTGATAGTCACAAGGATTGCGAAAGCCATCAATGTACCGCTCGACTACACTAATCAAATTGATATTGCCCATTATCTTGGTTCGGTAAATCCTGACGGATCTAAGTCAATTATCGTCAAATTCTTGTCTCGAGAAGTGAAAAATGCATTCCTGACTGGTATAAGGAAGGTTAAACCTCTGCTGCACTCAATGGGATTTACGAACTGTCCAAATTCTCCAATCCGGGTATCAGAGCATTTGACGAAATCAAGGAATGAGCTGTATCAAGCATCTATCAAGTTCAAGCAGGATCGGAAGTGGATGTACTGTTGGACCAAGAACTGTCAGATCTTCATGCGCAGACGTGAGGGTGAACGAGTTATTCAGATAAAGTGTATGGATGATCTTCGTAGTCTACGTGGATAGCTCACTTTTCTATTATCTATGTGGTTCCACAGTTTGTAACTTTCTGTTAATTCTTTGAATCTTAATGGCTGCCAACAGCTTAGTTTCCACCATTGATAAATGTGTCACTATTTCACCGGCTGATATGGCATCCCATATCAGTGCCGACACATTTACAGTCTTAAACTGCAATATCAGAAGTCTCCCGAAGAATATTGATAAATTGAAAATCCTTTTAACCCTTATTGAAACTCCTATTGAGGTAATTGGTGTAACTGAGACTTGGGCAAACGATTCTGTTTCCCCTTTGTTGGGCATACTTGGTTATACACCTGTGTTTGAACATAGAATCAACAAGAGAGGTGGAGGTGTGGCACTATTTGTCCAATCAAATTTGCAGTTTCGTACTTTCTGTACCAAGGATTTATGTAAAGATGGTGTTTTGGAAGCTGTTGGTGTCCATGTCTTTTTTGATTCTTCAACCAGTCAATCCTTAAATATTCTTCATTGCCTTATATCGTTCTTCAGGATTATCTTGTCCACTTTTTTGTGAATTGTCTTCTTCTTCTTATTTTGCTAAATGTAACTTTGATGGAGATATTATTTTGCTTGGAGATTTGAATATAAACATGCAAATTTCTCATCAAGATTCTCGCTCTTTGGTAGCTGCACTCACGGTTCATCAGTTGTGGCAATATATCACAGCCCCTACCCGTGTTACAGCTACTTCCAAATCAACAATTGACCTCATATTTTCATCTTCCACAGCTGAACAGATTTCTGGGGTCATCACTTATTCAATATCTGATCATTTTCCTTGTTTTCTTTCCATTCACCAACAAACGGGTTTGCAGAAAAATTTCCTAGATGAATATCCTCAGAAAGGAGTGAATTACTTCTGTGCTCAAAGCAAACTTAGTGCCACTGATTGGTCCTTCCTGGACAATATTACAGATTGCCAACTGGCATTTACCAGTTTCTATCAGCAAATTCTAAATATTTTCAGTGAATCTAGTTTCATTAAAAAGCCAAGTAACAAAATACGCCGCCACACCCTAACTCCATGGATTACCCCAGAAATAGCCAAACTGATTGTAGCTAGAGACAACTTAAAGTCTAAATCTTTTAAAAGGCCATTTAATGTCCGGCTTTCTACCCGTTTGCGAGAACTTACTGCTGAAGTAGCGGAAGTAATTGCCTTGGCAAAAAATAATTATTTCTCCAATAGATTGCGATCTCATGCTAGATCCCCCAAGCAGACCTGGGCCATTTTTGACGAGTTATTAAACAAACCAAAAAAACTGTCGTCATGTCAAGCCCTTGATTGTGATGGGCAAATAATCACTGCTCATGCAGATTTGGCTAATAAATTTCTAAATGCTTTTGATCTTGATGATAGGCATCTTGATCTTCAGAATGCAAATGTCTCTGGCTCTGGGAACCTCCCTTGCATTATTAGGCCTCCCTCAGTTGCCGAATCCATATTTTTCTTACCTTGTGTTACCAGGGAAGTGTTGTCTTCTATTTCTTTGTTAAAGGACACTGCCCCAGGTGCAGATGGTATAGGTGCTAAGTTTTTTAAACTTAACTCAAAAATATTAGCTCCGATAATTGCACACTTGATCAATCTCATGTTTAATCAGGGTGTATTTCCTGAAGAATTAAAGCTTGCATTAATCATCCCGGTTTTTAAAAAAGGCAGTAAGCTAGACCCTTTCAACTATCGCCCAATTGCTTTACTGCCAGTACTGAGCAAACTATTTGAACGTTCAATACATTTACGCCTTTCCGGCTTTTTTCTGAAGATCGGTGCATTATCACGTTGGCAGTTTGGTTTTGTACCTGGTAAAACCACCTCAGATGCATTGTTCTTTATTACCAATCACGTAAAAATGCACCTGGACTTAGGCGAGCATACATATGCCTTATTTGTGGACTTTGCAAAAGCTTTTGACAGCGTGAATCATTCAATTCTTCTAAAAAAGCTGTTTGCTCTCGGGGTAAGAGGACTCCCTCACATGTTACTCACCTCATATTTAAACAATCGAAAGTACAACATTAGGGTAGGACGGTCCTTGTCTGAGGAGAGTATTGTTTCAAATGGTATCCCACAAGGGAGTATACTAGGGCCTCTTTTTTTCGTTGTATATTTAAACGATCTCCTTTCTTCATTATCATTGGTTTATTTTCCTGTGGCATATGCCGATGATTTGACTGTCATTGTATCCAATAATCAAATGATGCAGCCTTGAATAGTCTTAGAGCTGTGTTGGACTCCCTTGTTACATGGGGAGAGAACAATTGTTTTTCTATTAATGCAAGTAAGACGAATTATATGTACTTCAAACCCCCACAAAATTCACTGAGGTCTTGCCTGACATGTGACAACTTGGTCATTCAAGAAACAAAATCCTGCAAGGTTCTTGGGATTCACTTGGATTCACATTTGAACATGAGTGATCACTTTGTTTACTTGTCGAAGAAGTTGATCACCGGGCTTTACATGTTGAGGGTGTCCAAGGCTCATCTATCCTTGCCTAATATGTTGAAATTGTACCACGCATACTTTGAGTCCCATCTTTTGTATTGTGCGCATATTTGGATCTCCGCACCAGCCAAAACAACCAAGTCATTGAGCATTTTGCAGAAAAAAGCTGTTCGTTTAATTAACAGCCTCCCCTATAATGCGCCTACGAGAACTTCTTTTATGTCCTTAGGTCTACTAAGTATTTATCAAATCATATACTTGCAAATCCTGATATTTGTCCACAAATTTCATTTTTCCTCAGGATTTGCTTGGGGTGATGCTCGACCTGAAACCTGGGGCCGGAAACCACCTCGAGTTTCAGGCCCAGCATTAAGATCCTTGGAAGATGATTTGCTTCCTATCCTACCTTTTCATTCTTCTTATGGGCGCACGACTTTGCAAAGCTTTGGTTTCCGACTGTGGAACAATCTTCCGCTAAACCTGCGCAAATGTTCGTCACTTGTCCTATTTAAAAAAAGATTGAAACATCTGATGATAAATGAGCAACTGTTATTTGATTACCAGTCCACAGTTCCTCCATTGGCTTAATTTTACAAAAAAGAAAAAAGAAACATATTGCGCTCCCCCCTCAACAAAATCACTGTGCTTCATATGGAAGCCATTTTGGGCTTCTCTACTTTAGTTTCTCCTTGTGAGAGGACATTGATTAAAGTGTTGATTAGGTAGAAATGACTCGCCCACATCAAATTTCTCTGCTAGATTCCCACCCAATTCATTTCTTCTTCTCTTTCTTTCTTATTTACTTGCTTCGCAACTTGCCCCATGCTGCATGCATGACTGCAATTTTATTTAGGGGCCTTTTGGCTTTGCAAAAATGAGTTGTGCAACCTTGCTTGTACTTGGCATCTTATGCTTACTTTTATCCTCTTCAACTTCATGCTTCTGCTTTGGATGCTGCACTGCTTATCAACACATGAACCTTTCCTGTCTTCAATCTCGGTGCATTAATTCGACTGCTGTGATGATTGCGCAATGCGCACCTGTCCTGCTGCTGCATGGGGTAAGCTGCTTTCTCTTGTGCTTAGGTCATTACTGATATGATCTGTTTTGAAATTATGCTTTATGCTTGTCGGTGAAATGTTCATTAAATTTTTTTTTTGTTCTTTTTAAACTACAAAAATGAGATATGTACTTGCTAAATTTATCCGTATGTGGCTTTAAAAAAACAATTTTGATTGTGTCTCCTGTCTTGTACAAACCTGTTGTGGTCAAAATTCCAATGTTTTGCTTGAAATGAAAAAATAAAATTGAGGAAAGCAGAAAAAAAAAAAAAAAAAAAAGTTAACAACTGTGCACAAGAAAGTGTAAGAAAAAATGCACAAGTAGGTACTACCTATCCCTAAATCTGCCTACCTAGGTCTCATTTGCCAAGTGTGTGAAGTCTGTACCTCTCAACTCGAATCCCATGGGAGGAAGCAAAAATATGGGGATTGGGCCTCGTGATTGAGAAAAGGTGTATGTGTGTGTGTGTGTGTGTTGTAGGTATGATAAAAGAACTTGGGAAATGGCAAAAGCAGTCAAGCTGCTTGTAGCCAACCACCTATTGAATGATGCAGGGGAGAGTGGGTAGCCCAGCATGAAAGTGGCAGGTAAAACCGAAATGATGGTTTATTTTAGGTACCTACAGCTGCAACAATCTGTGTTCGTTCAGGAAATTCGAACAGCAACATTCTGAAAAAGGACCAAAACCATGAAGAAAAATATACCTATTGTGTAAGTGCCTAACACATATCTTGGAGAGGATTAACACTTGGTATAAACTGAAGGCCAGCTACACTTACTAGGTGACAATTCGGAAAAGAATATCACAAAGCTGGTCCACAGAATTGGCCCTAAAGTAGGCCACCAACCGCTGATTAAAGGCAGGGACAGAGATACTGGTTTTAAGTTCATGTGGCAACTGGTTCCATATTTTGATACCCCTAAAAAGGGATGAAAGCGTACCTTTGGTAGTTCGTGCTCTTGGAACCTCATAGGTAATGTTCATAGAGTACCGAGTAGAGCTAACTACAGGCCTGCGACAAAGAATTGGAATGTTAGTGTGACCAGCAAAAACTTTGAATATTTGCAATGTAGAACGACAGGCTATGGTATGGTATAGGGGAAGGATGGTAAGCCTAGTGAACAAAGGAGCAGAAGGAGCATACGATTTAGCAAATGTCATAACTCTTAACAGTGCTTTTTGTCTGAGAAAAAGGGGAGAAATCCTGGAAAGATTTGTACCAGACCAGGCTTCAATTCCATAAATCAATTTGCTGTGGACCAACGAAAAATACAGTGTACGCAACAGTTGAAGAGGAATAACAAAACGCATCTTTGAAAAAATATAAATATAGTAGTTAAGGTGAGCACATCCTGTCACATCGAAAACCATTGCGAACCAGACTGGATTTCAATGGTCCATTTTTCTGTCTTTCTGACTCTCTTGCTGCTCCTGCTTGCATTGGTCGAAATGACCATGCCTTCAAGATTAACCTTTATCAACCTTCCAAGAACATACTCAAGTATTCATTCATTCCAAGACCATTGTTGACTGGAATTGTTTATCCCACAACTCTGTTGAATCACTGATTCTGTCTCAAAATATGCCTGATTGTTCAATTCGGATCTGCTGCAATGCATGGCGTTGATAAAGTTGTGGTCTGGGAACGGGTCAGCGACCCATGCCCAGACCAAAGCCGGGAACCCACCCGGAGACGGCGGCCCATGTTGGCGGCCCCCCACTGCGTGGTCAGTGCAAAACCTTTTTCACGCAGCTGGGAAGAGGGAGTGTGCGAACTGCTGGCGAACGCCGCTGGTGCTTCCGTGACTCCCTTGCGGGCTGCGCTTGTTCACGGGCAGTTGCCGAACGGCGCTCTCGACGCGCGACTAACGCAAGGCGAACCTTTCCCTCATTGCAGTGCACTGGACAGGGCAGGTTCTCACGTATTGTTTCAAAATGCTCTCATCCCTCATCATGTTTCAAACTTTGCCTTTATTTGCCATCCAAGATCATCTTGAAGTGGGTTCCAACCTGCCTCATTCCCTGCACCTGCCAGTCTTCTCTCGAATCAGTTGTTCAAATCTGAATTGTGACATTTCTTTCAAGATTTCAGATCCGCCTTTTCTGCTTCTTTTTTCTCTTTGTTCTTTTTTTTCACTCTTTTTTCTCGTTTTTTTTTCGCCTCTTTCTTTTTTGCTGTTTTTTTTTTCTTTTTTTTCTCGTTCTTTTTTTTCTCCTCTTTTTTATCCTTTTCTTTTTTATCCTTTTTTTTTTGTTTTTTTCCTTTTTCCTTCTTTTTTTCTTCTTTTTTTTTTTTTTTTTTTTGCTTTTTGCATCCCACCACCTGCATCCCCATCTTCTCGGGAAGTTCAATTTTTGCCCAGTTTTTTCCATTTTTGTGTTTTTTTGAGATTGTGATTGTGATTTTGAGATTGTGTGTGTGTCTTCTTGGGTGTCTGAAGTGATTGCCATATGACTTGGCCCCATCCACATTCCGATGATCTCTTCGCGGTCCTTTCCCCTCCTTTTCCCTTTACCCCTCCTTTCGATAATGCAGCCGACGGTCGTGTTTCCTTCCCATTAGGGCTGGGCGAATCTTGATTCGATTCGAGGATTCGATTCGAAAATTGCGAATCTTGCCAGATTCGATTCGAAAAGATGAGATTCGAAAAATATGGCAAGATTCGAACCAGGATTCGAGATTCGAGGTAAAGGATTCGATTCGAAATGATTCGATTCGGTATTTTGCGATGATTCGAAAAAATATTCGAATCGAATCTCGAATCTTTCAAAATTTCCAAATTGATTCACAATTCCGTCGGCATGCCACAACATGGAACCAAATAGTGCTTACAAGTGTCACTGAGCAATGCCTGCAATAAAATTCAAGTTTACTATCCTGTGGGACTGCATGAATCGTGATTCGATTCGAAAATCGCGAATCTGGCCAGATTCGATTCGAAAAGATTCGATTCGAGACTTGTGGTGGGATTCGAATCGAGATTGGAGATTTGAAGAAAAGGATTCGATTCGTGAAGATTCGCTTCGAAATTGGACAACTGATTCGGATTCGATTCGAGATTCGAACCTAAGGGATTCGATTCGCAGGATTCGATTCGAAAGCCGATTCGCACAGCCCTACTTCCCATCCCTTCCCCTCCCTTCCATTGGATTTGATGAACCTCTGCTCTTCACAATTGATGATTGCCTTCATGGCATGAAAACCTGCAGAACAGAGGAAATCTGAAACCGATACCGACACCGACAGAAATTTTGCAGGACGTTTTTTTTTTGTTTTTATTTTTTATCCCAAATGCCAAAAATGTATAAGAACAAAGGTACAAAGCAAACATTTTTTTCGTGTAAATGAAAAATGCAGCAGGTAAAAAATGGTGAAAATTACAATCGGTGCTCAATCATGCAGCCAACATCCCAGCATTTCATAGAGCTGTTGTTGGTTGGTAAGATATGAAATTGAAAACAATCCACATTCGATGCCGGGCCAATCGGCCAAATGAGGAAAAAGCCTCAACCACAATGACAAGTGAACCCCGCCCATCAAGGCAAGTACAGTTAAAGACAAACCCTAGATGTAAATGCATGGAGTTGGGCATGGTGAGCCACAACCGTAAGTTAGGAAAAGAAACGGGAAATTGATTAGTAAAAAACAAAGCTGAAAGTAAAAATGCAAGTAATATTATCACTGCCTGCCTGCCTCAACACCAATTTTATTTCAGGTTGGAGTCGGTTCCTTGAGAAACCGGGTTAGGGAAAGGAAGGGGAATTGGCAAAGCCAGCGCAAGCTCCTCCCTAAATAACCCCTAATTGAACTATCTCTGATTGAGGAGGGGAGAAGGATGGCAAACATTCATGACAATTTTTTGTTTGTTGTTGTTTCATCATCATCATCATCATCATCGTGGAGTCATATGGACTGATAGCCATTATTCGGCTGGTGGTCCGACCATTTACCTTGTTGCACACACCTTGGGCTCGCAAGGAGAACTATGCCCCATAATTGTAACCCAATTCTCCTCTGCATTCAACTGAAACGACTCGGACCAGTTTTACGGCGTATACACGCCAACCCGCAGGTTTTCCCGGAGAGAGTCATGCTCTGCAGAGCAGTGATGTGTGACTTGTGAGATGTGGCTTCTCTGTTGTGTAACCTGCCAGGCCACTATCTTGGACTTGGAGCTAGGTGTTCTTTAACGTGCACAGTGTGATGCTGCACACGGGACCTCCTGCTTAACGTCTCATCCGAAGGAGACGAGGGACTTGGCCACTAAGCCCCCTTCCAGCAGCACAAACTGGGGTACAAGGGTGGTCTCCCATCCAAGCATCATCCAGGCCCAACGTTGCTTAACTTCGGTGTTCTGATGGGAACCGGTGCAAGCCTGTGTTTGCCTGTGTTTGAATGTGTGTTGTGGTCGTAAGCACTTGCAATTCATGAAAAAGAAAACAAGGATAAAATATTATCCAGGGATTCTGTAGTCCACATGTGACGAAAGAGTGCAGACTGAAAAGATTTGTAATTCAGCTCAACTGTTAGTGCAGGGGGGAGAGAATTCCAAAAATGAGGCCACCTGTAGCTTGGGCTTCTCTTACCAGCATTGTTATGGGGGCATAATGAAATTAAACGGCCATAAGTGGAAAATCTTGTGGGGTAAGGACCTAGGGCTTTCCTGAAGTGCAAATCTGTAATGTGTGCCTGAAATCTAACAGCCAAGAATGTTAATAGACAAGTTCTGTAAACAACTAAAGAAAAAAATGGCAGAATCTTTTGAGACAAAAATAAAGGACGAGAAGGCTCTAATCTTCCTACATGAGAAACAAGTCTAACAATAGCCTTTTGTTTAGAAAAAAAGGAATCAGAGAACTTTGATAAGCTGAACCCCAAGCTTCGATTCCATAAATCAATTTTGAATGGACAAAACTAAAATATAACATGCGGAGAACCTCACTGGGGGAAAAACGGGAGATCCTATAAAAAGTGTAAATCATGGTGTTCATGCACTTTGTGATCTGTGATGTTTGAACAGACCAATTCAAAAATTCGTCCAAAAAGACACCAAGAAATTTCAGGTGTGACCCTAGCTACTTTCAAATTTTCAGGAAAAATACAAGAATGAAAAATTACATTACAAATGTGAACAATAGGTTCCAAAACAACAGAAATCACATTTTTAATATCACGACAAGAAATTTCATCAATTGGACCACCTGTAGCATTAAGTGACATCACTATGGCCAGGACCTCGGACTTAAATAGGCCTGAGAAAAAAACGTTCAGGATGAAATGATCTGCACAAGTGTTTTGTGCATGTGATGCTGTTTTTTCCTTCCGCTTTTTCGACGACAGTGTTTTGTGCATGTGATGCTGTTTTTTCCTTCCAGTGGACAGGATTGTGGAAAACACCGCATCATGTCATTGGCATTTGGCCCTTCTCAAAAATTAACCCTTTCCTTATTATGGGGGTCAAAACATCTGGCAGAACGAGAAAAAATTGGTGTATCTGGTTTGTGTTTTTGACCTCAAGTTTAATTAGTTTGGGGTAGGTTACCGAGTTTCGGAATTATTTGAGCAGAAGAAAGAATTATATTTTCATGTTTCCCTATTCAAGATTAGCGTTTCTATGAAGCATTATTCAAAATTAATGATTATTTTTACGAATTTCATAAAAAAATGACAGCATTTCAGTTTGGTCGTTCTCATTTTTGGGTCCCCGACTCAGAAGTGAACAGACCACAAAACAAACTCGAGAGGGGTGTGCGAATCCACTTCGAATCCAAAAAACCGAATCCGAATCTTTCGAGCTCGAATCCGAATCTGCAGGAAAAGACTCTAACCGAATCCGAATCCTGTGACATTTTTTCGAATCCGTGTTTTGCAAATCCAAATCCCACCTTTTGTTTCGAATCCCAAATTTGTGAATCCGAATCTTTTGCTTCGAATCTCGACCCCGAATCCAAAGCAAAATTAAGAGGTGGTGGTATAAGGCTCTAAAGGTAGTGCTGCTTGGGTCGATGCAAGCAATGCTATTAGATTACAAGGTTGCGCCAGGGCCGGCCCGTGGTTTTCTGGCGCCCCGGGCAGATTTGATTTTTTGCGCCCCCAGCCCAATGTCAGATAGAGCTCTTTGTAAAGGGGGTATGCTCTCACTTATTGGTCTGGGGCAGAGCCCCGCCGGGGTGCTACGGGGTGCCCCTAGTAGGAGATCTGGGAATTCCGTTCCATAGATGTCCCGAGGTTTTGAAAATTTTGAGTAATTTAGGATGCAAAACAGCAATTTCTCAATAAAATGTCGAATAACAGATTGCTGTCCTGAACTGCAGTGAAAATATCATTTCTGATGACCTCTTTATTGCCCCAACCTTCTACTCGTGGGGTGATGGGATGGCGGATTTCATGCCAAAGCTAAAAATAATGCCGAACTTAATGCGGTACCTACCTACTTGCGACCGCACATTTTTTTTCCCAATCCACTTCCGCATGCACGTCTCTGATTGGCTGTTGGGAATTCCAGCCAATTTCAACATCCAATTTTCAAAACCTAACTTCCAAACCTAACCTGACCTAACCTAACCTAACCTGACCTTACCTTACCCTATTGCGACCCTGGAAAGAGTTGCGAAGCGGTGGCAAACACGCCAAAGGCAAAAAGCGGTGGCAACACAAAAATGCGAAAATTGATGACGTCACAAATTGAGACGACGTGATTGGCTGTTGCGATGCTGCTGTCCGCGGAAGTGGATTGGAAAAAAAAATTATGCCTTGCGACCTCGGGTGCTGGGATGAAGTTCTCATAAGAAAAAGCCCGTCGGCCGCCCAATGGAGAAAAAGCACGAATCCAGCATAGGCCTACACCCAATGTCTGCGTAGGCCTGTTTCCTCTGGCGCAAAATCAAAATGAACCCCCAGCATACTCGATCGCAAAGTCGTCCTCGGTGTCAAAATGAAGTTTGTGCAGCCAGGGCTGCCATTTTAAAAAATGTTTGACTTCTGCTTACAGGCATCCCTCTTCCCCGTTCAGTCTTCTGCTCGCCAAACCTTCATCCAATGATCCCGTTTTGCATTTTTCGACAGCAGCCACCATATTCCCATTCCAACACGATCCCCGATATGTGATGCATGACAGGATAGACTCTCGGTTGCACTTGGGAATGCACTTTATTTGGTAACATTTCCAATTTGGTCAAGTTTGCGCCGTTTGCGGACGCGATCAGCAGTTTTTTTGTTTTTCTATATTTAAGCTAACCAAACCTGCCCACCTTCACCGCCTGTTGTTCGTTGTCAACCCACTACAAATCGTCCGCCTGTTGATTGTTTTCAACATCCCACTCACTATCCCGTCAACCGCAAATCGCGTCCGCGAACTTGGTCTACTCCACACGTAGACAGGTCTTTTGGAACTGAACTCTTTATCCAGTGCAGGCTACGCATGCAGATCCCAAACTTGCAATGGAGCAGAAAGACAATTGGCAAGAGTCCGAATCCAAGGCATGTGCAGGGTGAAGACGCACGCAGCAGTATGCTCATACACAATCTGAAACAATGGAGAGCTGCCACTCGTGTGGTGGATTTTCCATTGCTTTGCCATTGGCCGGTGCACCGTTGCAGACATGCATGATGCAGAATGAAATGCCAGAAACAGAATATGACAACAGACAAAAGGACGCCATTTCTTTGGTCATTGGCAGAAAAAATATGCAAGTAGCTGAACATATGACACGGAGTGAATTCATCACAATCGCAAAACAAAAAGAATGCATGACGAACCACAAGAATTTAAGAATAGTTTTATCCCAAATTTGGCACCCCTAAACAATTTGGCGCCCTGGGCAAATGCCGGTTTGACCGTACGGTCGGGCCGGCCCTGGGTTGCGCGTTCCTCTATTGCGACTTGCGAGTTGAAAAACGAGCAGTCTGAGAGAGTGAGAGACAAGAAGAGAGAAAGGAAGCAAGCGTCAACCGCAAGAGAGAAAAGAGCAGCGGCAAATGCCTGCTGTGCGCCGTTGCTGATCGGAGATGAGTTTACAAACAATGCTATGGTTTCAAAAGTTTTGAACGGATTAAAAAGATTTTGGGATTTTCTGAAAGCTGAAGAAACACACTTTTTCATAAGATGAATTAAATAACAGATTTTGGCAGGCAAGGATATTCAAACACAGTTGGAAGAAAATGTTCTTTGCCGAATTGCGAACGCGAGCCAATGCGCGCGAATTTTTGAATTTGTGAAATTGTTGATTTGTCGTTTGGTATTTCTCGAAAAGTTCTCACCGGATTTTGATGGTTTTTGGCCCTGAAGTCTTGGGAGAAAACCTGGTATTTTTGACACAAAAGCAACTTCAAAACAATTACTGACATGTGCGCAATCACGTGGGAAAACCGGCCCATGTGGGGAAAATTGGAAAATTCTTCGTTGGCTTTTTTCGATGCGGTTCACCCAATATCTCGGAAACAAAAGCAGATAGATGTATACCCTCGCGGACTATCAAGTTTTTTCTTGTGCAAAGTGTTTTCGTCTGCGCCCAGGGGTTCCAAAATTATTATCAAGCCGGGAACGCATTCCCTGGTGAAGAGCTTCTGAGGGAAACCTTGTGGGAAAAACGCTCACGATTGGAGTGAAGCCACAGCCTACAATAGCAGACATTCTGAGGGGATTTCAAGAGCATCCGGGGTGAGGATCCCTTCAGAATCGAGTTGGCCCCGGAATCGGTATCGAGAATTGGAATCGGAGCCGAGTTGGCCCTGGAATCGAGAATCGGAATAGGAATGGGAAGGGCCTTTTGGATAAGGGCTTATGTCCATTTTTTTGATTTTGAGATAATCGGTTTTTTATGTTTTGTGTTCACAACAATGTCCACAGATGCCAACCATTCACATTGAACACCCATGTACCATACACAAACACAGCAAAAGTGTTGGAATCCTCGTCAAGTCTGTTTTCGCTGAGCAAAGTCATCCAAAGTGATCAAAATTGCTTGTTCAGCCCTTCTCCCATGAACGTCATTAGGGCTTTCTGTTCAAAAAATATATATTGGATATGGGCGGTTTCGAACAACGCCCTTCTCCATGA
Source organism: Sinentomon sp. SZTP_YWyxl (assembly GCA_030068105.1). Taxonomy (NCBI): domain Eukaryota; kingdom Metazoa; phylum Arthropoda; class Protura; order Sinentomata; family Sinentomidae; genus Sinentomon; species Sinentomon sp. SZTP_YWyxl. The sequence goes on from JASGXE010015029.1 coordinate 22,976, forward strand.
CAGAAATGTCAAGTATTGCTTTCTGCCTGCAGGTTTTTTTGCAAAACAAATTGTGTTTTTTTCTTAATGCTGATACTTCCAAATGCAGCTTTATGACTTTTTGTCTCCCCTGACCATGCACAGAAGTGTTGTTTAATCAGACTGTCAAAAAAGCAGCCCGAACCATGTGAACATGATGTTGTGGTCTACTTCAGCCCTTCTCCCATGAACATCTCAGGGCTTTTTTTTAAAAATACATGTTGGATACGGGCGTTTTGAAATATGCCTTTATCCATAATCAGAACTGTCATTTGCTGCCTCCAGGGTTTCTTTGTTTTTTTTTTTCTATTATTGCTAAAATTTCCAGCAGTATGTAACATTATTGCCTCCCCAAACCAGCCACAAAAAATGCTCGATAACGAGTTCAAAAACGCAACGGCAACCATATGACACGTTGCAATCATTTGTTGTCCGAATGACAATCCAGCCAGTAAATCTGATGTATTTGCTGCTTTGTCGGACAAACTGAATAAATTAGGGCTTCATCGCAACATGGGGAAAAAGATATAATTGGGGGAGATTTAAATCTTCCGTGTATTTCTTGGCCTAATCTTTCTGTTTCTAGCAGCCTCCCTGATACTGTTCTTTCCTGTAAGGCTTTACAATTTCTTGAAAGTTTCCATCTCCATCAGATTGTTGATGCTACCACACAGATTACTGATACTGTTTCAAACATACTAGACTTATTCCTTGGTAGGCGTCTGGACCTTGCAGTCAATTTCGTAGGCACCTAGTTGGGAAGTGCATGAGTGATGTTGACCTTATGATGAGCTCATCGCCTACTGCTCCGAAATCTCATCTCGTTCCATTCTTTTACAAGAAAACTCTGAGCTTGTTGAAAGCCTGTTTGTCACTGATTTCGAGCTTTTTGCTTCTGAAGCTGGTGACCTAACTAATGTTGGAGGAGACTTGGGATTTGTTTTCAAGAATGGTCTTCAAGCACCAGGCTTCAGTTCCCCTGGTGAATAAAGTTGAGAGATCCCGTCCAGTCTGGTTCAATAGAGAACTCCGCAATCATGAGCGAAAATGTAAATGAAAGTACAAACTTAGAAGAAGATCCACTTTAGATGAAAATGCTTACCTATATAGGCCTAATGCTTCCACGAAAATTAAACAAAGCCAAGGAAGCTGCTTAAAATACTCACATAAATGGACTGTTCTCAGAAGGGAAGAAGAATAATTTCAGAAAACTCTGGAATCTTGTCTCTTCCTGTTATGGTGGAGGAAGAAAACCAATTATCGCCTTGATGAGGATGGTTGCTTGAGACACCATAAGGGATAAGGCTAATTTGTTAAATAAATACCTTTACCTAAATAATTATCAGGAGTCACCCTTACCAAAAACTTAAACTGGGAACAACATGTACCTAAATGAAGTTGTCCGCAAGGCAAATTCGGCGTTTTTCTTTATTCAATGCACTTTCTACAGAGCAAAAGAGCAAATGAACCAACGAAGGAGAAAGTAAATTTTGCATTGGTACGTTCCTTGTTTGAATGCGCTTCATCTGTCTGGGACCCTTACCATGTGAACTTAATTGAAAAATTGGAGAGAATCCAAAGAAAGGCTACTCGCTTTGTGTCTGGTACCTAGATATGCACCATTGGATAGTGCCACATCTACGTGTGTTGGAAAACCTTGAGTGGGATTCCCTGGCTTCGCGCAGAAAAATCTCAGGACTGGGTGGTTTATTTCTTGCATTAAATTATGTTGGAGGTTGGTCTAATGTCAAAACTCCCGCAAGCCACTTCGGGAGGCATGACCATGATTTTAAGCTCCGAGCACAACGCTCCTGCAAGTATGTTGGAAAATATTCATTTGCCACTAGAACTGTCAACTGTCAATGAGCAGAATTTGCTACATCCTAGTGTCTTTGGGAATGTTGAAGATATCAATGTGGTTGCTTTTAAAAGCAATGTAGAGTAGTTATGGTTGACCGAACAACATGAGATATTTTGACTGAACTGATATTATTTATCATTTAGGTATAATGAATTGATGCAACCTACGGTCACTGCACCAGGCCTATCCCTCATTGATTGTCTTGCTGATTTGCGCAAGGGCCTAGCTAGCCCATGCAAATTAAACATTTATTCTACATGAGTAATTTTGTTATCTTAATAAATTGTCACCATTCAGAATCGAAGATACAACATCGATTTTGAGCAAAGTCTTTTTTGCCGTTCTTCCATATTTTGGTGAAAATATTGTAAACTTCAAATTTAATCGTATTGTCAAGCACCTGCTGAAATAAAATATCATCATATCAGAATGTTTGAAACACAACAACTCATTATTAAGGTGCTAATTTTGGGCTCCTAGGGAAGGGCAAAATTTTACCAAAGTACGAAATACAAACAACACGCAGATGGCTGCAAGCAAGAAAAATAAGTTAAAAAACCAGTGCACAGTATGGTCTTGGTGGAAATGACCCGTAAAAATCACTGGAGCTCAATGCTATAGTCATTTCACTGAATGGTTTGACAGCACATGAAAAAACCATGGTGACAGAATTTTTTTTTTTTTTTAAGCAGGAAATCATACGGTGGCAAGCGATGATCAAGATATTTTTTTGTTTTAGGCGATTTCAAAATTCAAAAATCAAATTTTCTCCAATGACAAATGCATGCACACCCCTAGTCAGGGAATACCAGAAGCATTGCCCACAAAACATGCAAAAAAAAAGCCAACATGTAGGTACTTACTCAATCATGTGAGAAGAGGAGCTCCGATGAGCAGGTCAGCGTAGAATGTACAGCAGAAATAGCCGGGACAGGAGCAATATCAATTCCAATCAGCGCAGAAGAAAAGAGAGCAGCATTCAAAGATGCAGGTTTCAAAATGAAGCAATTTCACAGGGGCAGTAGGGTGACAGAAGGCTGTTGCACAGACTATAATAATTAATGTAACTGCATTGGCCAAATTACGTATGGAGAAAGGCTGATGTGCTCAAAAGTCCTCCTCCAAACAAACGATTGAATCAAATAAGGCCAGATGAAAACACGGGGAGAGAGGCGTAGGCCTATGTGCACTGCAGCCCTTCTCCAAATACAGAACTTGCAAGCCATCGCTTTTGAAAATATGGAGAGAGGCTTATGTGCACTACGGCCCTTCAATTCCGCCTCTCTCCAGGAACTCTGAATGGAAGAAATGCAGCAAACTTTGGTGAAAACCAAAGCTGCCTTTCTCCAAAATCGATAATCCTTTCCAGATATACTCTTCCGCACCAACCGCCCATGCACACCGCCCTTATCCGAAAAGATGTTTGGCATCCTGCAACACTGGAGAAAGGCTGACAGTAAAAGTTGTTATTATGGGAGTGGCAACCATTTTGAGACATCCGCCCTCATCCAAAGTACCCAAAAATGCAAAAAAAAAACGAACTTTGAAAATTTTCGACTTACGCCCCTATCCAAAAAGGCCCTTCTGGAAATATCTCGGAATCGGAATATAGTTTTTTGGAATCGGCATGGAATCGCACACCCCCTGGGCCCTGTAAAGGGGGTTGGGAAGTGAGTCCCCCAAAAGCTGGAGCTTTTTGGATAAAAAGTTGGTTCTCCCAAATAGCACCATTAAACATTTTTTCAACTTCATAAAAATCGTGGTTTGTCGAATTTGTTAGTTTCTCCAACAGTTGTGCAACAGCATATCTGGCCTTATTTTTTGAAATATGTAGTCTGTCTAACATCTTCGAATTTGTACCGTTACCTCATAGATTTTGTTCTTCTTAAAAGGCTGGGGTTTGTACGCAACTGGACATGTTAAGTGTTTTTTTCACAGGCAGTAAGGAACACCACTTTGCATAATTATAATTATTATGAAAGGGAGTAGAGGCAAGCAGACCTGATATTCTGACCATAACTGGCACCTTTGTGATAACATCATGGTGGATTGTGCACAACTCAGTGTTCCAGGAGAGGGGCCCAGTGAGAACAATGTCTTGAACATTGCGACATGCTTGTTGGTCGGAAATTCTTTTGTAAGTTTATTTCTGTTGCTGATGGTGTTAAAATAAAGCTTTATTTCTTGACTTTTCTATAATATTTTGATACTGCCAGAGCAAAAGGGCGGTTTAAATTAAAAAGGATTCCATCAACAGGGACAGACTTTTTTTTTTCAAGCGAAAGTCAATGGCGTTACCTATGCAAACAGTGTCTTTTGGAAAGACATTTTTGCTGGTTAGAATGATGTTTTGCTGGATCTGGCCTGTTTGGTCAGTTGGAGTCTGCGGAACCAAACATGGTATACAAAAACTGTCGGGAACTTATTTGGTTGCTTGGCCATTTGGGATGTTTTGACAATCGGACACAGGCGATGTGTTCTGTTGTGCTGAAGCCGTGATTTATTGTGCCAAAATCAGTCATACAAAGTAAAAGGCCATTTTCTGAAACAATGAGCCATCTTGTAATTTCTGATGACAATAACTGAGGTACCTACTTAGGTTATGTCGAGTTAATGGAGGAAATTCATTTTATGGATATTTCGACATGTAAGAGAATGCCTCAGTTGGCAAAACAATATTTATTCTGACAGATAACTACATACCTACATACTTTTAGCGATCCATTTATTTTTGTCATTCGGAAATAGACAATGGTGAATCCACTTCTGGCAGGGGTTTCATCCTCAGCAGCAGTGGCTGGACTCATCAGCTGATGACCACCACCTAGGTACTGCCTCAGCAACACCTCAGCCAAATCAAGCACAAGGAACCAACCAATATTCAACGAATGGGTAGGTGCCTATAATGTGGCACTGAGAGGACTTCCTCTCACTTTGAAATTATAACATAAGCAATGACGATAGGAAGGTAAGAGATCTAAGCGATAAAATGCTGATGTTTCGTTCACTGCCACTGCTGACGAAACCTTGCCTTGGTGAATTTGGCATTTTCTATTGTCAAGAACATCAGTCTGCGGTGCTTTAGTCTGCTTTCTAAACTTAATTATTTTTTGTGATATGCCTAAATCTGTTTTTTTTTCAGAGTCCTGCAAGTTCATTTGAGAGTCTGGAAGAATCAACAGATTCTAATGACACTGTCGAATGTTCAGCATTGTTTGGGATGACAACTGTGAAAGTTGACAACCCTCAAAAACACACCACACTCATGGATACTTACATAACATACAGGGTTTCTGGTCAGGTGAGTGATTCAAAAAAAGTTGCTATCCATGCACTTATGACTTGGTGCCTGCTAACTTAATGTAGGTAACATGGCTGACGACTAAAAGTGTTGTTTTCCAATGTGAGTAAAGTTGCCTTGTTAAAAATCTTTCAAGGTTGGTGCTGGGCTGATACACTCCACATTTTTTCACAGGGATTGCAACCATTTCCAGATTTTCGAGTATTTATTTTACTAATTGTCTCAGTCTCAGTGTTTCCAGGTGCTGAGGCAACATTGCAAAAAGTCTGGAGTGCAGGAGAAATGCTCCCGAGATGGATGATGCCCGATCTGATCGGTGCAAAAATACCTGCTGTCGGAGGGCAAAAACAGCTCTTCAGTTTTTTCAAAACTGGGGAAATAAAAATTTTGTGGGATGAAAATGTGACTTGAAAGCAAAAAAAAAAGACTTCAAGATCCTCAGGCACCATGCTCTGAGTTTCTTGCTCCAGGGCCCAAAACGACTTTTTTCCTGTCTGTGCTGGGGTACTATGGCAGGGATGGCTAACTGGGCACAAAGGGATGACATGGTTGAAACACGGTCTAAGTACCTACCTACCAAACCAAATGAATATGAAATTCAAAATGTCCTATTTCTTTGCAAGAATAATCATTCAGGACAATGCGTCACAACAATCTGAAACGGTTTTTAAATGTAAACAGCAAATCGTTTTGCTGCCATTTTGCTTCCATTCTAACGTTAGGAAGTTTGCTATCAGGAATAAAGTCAAAAAATGAAAAAAAAAGAGATCAAATTATTGGTAAGTAGGTAGGTAGGTACCTGCCGTGCTGCAGGGGTTTGAACCTAGCTGCTTTTAAAGTGTTGCCTGTTTGCTTGCTTGCACAACAACTACCCTAAATCGACATGACCCCATTTGTTTGGTCTAACCTATACTGATTACAGGGGATGGGTAGTTAGGTACCTACCTATCTACTTTACATTCCCTTATTTTTGACAATAATTATTTGAGGATCAGGTACTTTCATATAGCCTACCATTGACTTCCATGATCCAATGACTCCCATGATCCAGTATACGAAGGCAGTCATTATTGTGTCTGTTACTGTACCTATGTAACCTGACTTCCTTCTGGAATCAGGCCACTGAAAATGTTGCCGAGGACGATCATGCTTGTTGGGCTGTGAAGTATGAATTACAGCATGCCATCTCATTTTCATAGAAACCGTTGATGGCAAAATTTTATTTAGGCCCTACTCCTGCTAGATGCACACAAAATTGTGCTGGTCTGTCAAAGAAACACTGGATCAGATCAGAACAGTGTTACTACTTTCAAAAGAAACCTAGTTACTTGGCAGAATGAGCAGAGTAGGTAAAACGTTTTGGTATCGCAGCTCCAGAAGTTGCATGGATATCGGGTGAACAAAAGGACAAGGGTTCAGTCTAATTCCTGTCTGATAGTTGTTCATTCACCCTTCTCATTTTCTCTTTTGTATGTTGATTTGCGCCTGGACTATGTCCTTGCAAATTAAGATGAATTGATTGATTGATTGAACTGACTGGACCTACAAGTCGGTCTTCTCCATCCTCTGTTAAAAATGAACTTTTCAGGCTGCAGTGGAAAATGGAACCGAATTATTTATAGTTCAAGAATTCTGCCGAGCGTGGCTCTTCTTTGAGTCAGAAGCCCTGACTGACACCCATGGAATTATTTTTAAAAGTAAACATGGAAGAAGCCCCTCCCATCCAATGGAAATCTGCAATGCAACATCTGCACTACATGTAAACACTGCAACTCTCACGTGGAAGGTTCACAAAATGTCTGGAAAAGGCTGCAAGGCCAGATACATACATCCACTCAGCCACTAAGTAGGTATAGCCATAGTCGAACAACCGTAAAAAATCCGTCACCTTGGTACCACATTTTTGGCCCACTATTGCTTCCATTAACCATTACCAGGTCATTCAACACAGCCCTGTTGATTTGTAATTGGGTGGCTGGCTGGCTGCTGGAATGGTTTGACACATGGAAAAGAGACATACGAGCCATGAAGAATGAAAATAATTGAAATTAGGTAAATAAACTCCAGAAACCCCGGTCGAGCTTGTTTATTTTGTCTGCCTGCCGTCATGTTGGAGTTGTTGGTAACTTTTGCTAATCTAACCTGTGACACCAACTGTTTCAACTACCCAGGAATATGCATGATGTCCAGCATGCATTCCGACTGATGCAGCCCACTTGTGGCATTAGTGGCTGCACTTTCTTCAACGAAGCATCATCAGCATATCTCTATCTGCATTTGGCAGCGCAACAGAAGAAAAAGACGAACGATGATCCAACACGAATATCAAAACAATGGGTTCATGTCAACATTTTATTTCATGATTTTCAGATTGAGCACAATGGTTCTCTGCAAGAATTTGCTGTAAGACGGCGTTTCAGTGACTTCCTTTGGATGAGACATCAGCTAATTGAAGCATTTCCATCAGTGATAGTCCCTGTAAGATAGATGTTCTTAATTTAAAATAGGGCATTTTAAATAGCCTAGGACCTGGGTTGTCACTTTCATTTAGCCATGTAGCAGGGTTGGTAAAACCCAGATTTTTTTTTATTTGCCTGACAGGGTTTTGCTGGTTTCAATGAGGGTTTTTTTAGGGGAAAACCAAAATTTTATTTTGTGTTATTACACCTTTCAAGACTTCGCAGCATTTTTGCACCCATCACAACATGGTTTCAGGAGGGGTTATTCCTGTGAAACTCAGTTAGCTAGCTTTGTTCAGCGTGTGTCTAATGTGCTAGATAAATCTGGACAAATGGATGCTATCTTCCTTGACTTCCAGAAAGCTTTTGATTTGGTCCCACATCAAGCACTGATTGGGAAACTTGAGAAATTGAACTGGATCAGCCAGGTGCTTCCCTGGATTACTGATTTTCTAAGAGGGCGAAGTCAGAGTGTACATTTGCACACATTCTTTTCCAAAGTTGTAGCTGTGACATCTGGGGTACCGCAGGGCAGTGTTTTAGGGCCGGCTTTGTTTTCTGTCTATGTTAATGACTTGCCACCTTTACTTGATTGTCATGTGTATTTATTTGCTGATGACTGTGTTGTTTCCTGGAAATTCGCTTGGCTGAAGATGCAGGAGTGCTCCAAAATAACCTTGTTCTGATTTCAGAGTGGTGCACAAAGTGGGGGATGAAGTTGAATGTTGAAATATGTGCAGTTGTCCGTTTTACAACCAGGTCCAGGCCAATTCAATTTAGGTATTCCGTCGACAACATAGACTTACCTGTCTGTGATAGTTTCAAATATTTAGGTGTTACTTTAACCAGGACCCTTACCTGGGGTAAGCATGTTACTGAGGTTCTTAATCGTGCAAATTCCGCTTTGTTTTTCGTCCGTCGAACCTTTTACCATGCAAATAAAGACACCAAAGAAAAAGTTTATTTCTGTCTGGTTAGGTCTTTGCTGGAATACCTATGCATCCTCAGTGTGGGATCCTTATCATGCTTCCTATGTTGAGCATTTGGAGGGAATTCAGAGAAAGGCAGCACGGTTTGTGACTGGTAGATTTGCTTCTCTCGATAGTGTTTCAGATATGCTTGACCAATTAGGCTGGTGTGCTTTGGCGATTCACAGGAAAGTTGCAAGGCTTGCAGGAATTTTCTTAGCCCTAAACAATGTGGGGGGATGGTCAAACTTTAAGGAATTTTTGTATCCGCCAACTTATTTGGGTAGGCATGATCACGAATTTAAACTCACGGCAGGTAAATCTGCAAAGGATGTTGGCTTGTATTCCTTTGCTGTCCGGTCAACCAATGAGTGGAATTCTCTCTCTCCACATGTCTTCGGTGAGGGTCGTGATATTGGTGTTGTGACTTTTAAGCGGAACCTTGTGCAGTTGTTCTCTAACAAGCTGCCCTAATGACTTTTCATTGTTTTGGTAATTTTTGTAAAACATCTCATCATGGCATGTTGACTGCAGGGTTACCACAATTTTGTTAATTTGCACGGTGCGCCGGTGTTCTTTCCTTGCAAATCAAGACAAATTATTATTAATTAGATATTATTTTTTTTTACCTCAGATATTGAGGGACCAAATACCTATCTACATGCATGCGAGGTGGGCCAAGTTTGCAGACATAATTTGCAGTTCCTTTTTTTTCTTCATGATTTTCAGCTAACCAAACTTGACCAAACCCTCGTACCCTGACCTCACCACCTATTGCTTTTCAACCTACTGCTTCCTTCACATGCACCTATTGATTGTTGTCAATTCATGGCTTGCTCTCTGTCTTATTTCTTATACCTAATCAAAAACTTGGTCTACTTCACATGTAGGGATGCATCAGGAACTGTAGTCTAATCAAGTGTGCAAGGGTCAATCTTTCATTTATTCAAATGGCCACTCTTCTTCGTCTTGCTGTTTAATTTCATCTCAGTTACCCTAACACATGTCCCTGCCAACCTGCAAATGCTGCAAACTATCAAGTGACTGCAGATGAGATGAACACCCTTGGTAAAACTGGTTGCGAACTCCTTTGGAAGAAGGCATTTTCTTAACCTTGATCATGAGGCATTTTCGATGAGGCAGGATCTTGAGGCATTTTCTTAACCTTGATCATAATCCTCTTGTTTGTTCCTTCTGTGGCGATGGTCCGATGGAAGATCAGTCCGGATGTGGTGCAACATGACCTGAGGGTAAAGAGGTGAGAAAGGAATGTGCTGGCATTGGGAAGAAAAATGACAGAACAGAAACGATTGCCCAGACCTGCCTATTTCAATATGTGGTGCATCTACGGCAGGGAGTATAACTATTCGCTGAAGACTATTTTCGAAACCTGTGCAAGGTTCATTGGCCACCATTTATTTTAACGTGTTTGTTGTTTTGACCTGCCTGGTGTGCCACCATTACCTATGGGGCCCAGGTGTTGATTTTGTTTTAGTAAGTTGTAAACGGTGCTCCCTAAAATGTGGACACCTGGACACCCAACTGGACACCCCCTTGGAGACCCTTCTAACCCAGCCTAACCCATCCAAACCAACCTAGGATATCTTGTCCTATCCTAAACTATCCTATACTAACCAAACCTAACCTGACCCGTTTTAGGGGGTGTCCAGGTGTCCATATTTTAGGACACCTGGACACCGTTGTAAACATTTTGGTTAGGTATGCCATGCATCATTTCCTGAAAACTGTCGTTCTATCCACTGCACTATCGGAATGTGATGCAATTTTTGGCCGTTCGCATCTCTCCGACAGCATTCGTTTTTTTTGTTTTGTTTTGTTTATTATTTACGTTGGACTTTGTCCCAAGATGGTATCGGTGGGTCGCCGGTGGTTGTTCCAGTTGAAAAAAAAAGAAGAAAAAAAGACATAAAAATGATCTGCTTCAACTGAAACTATCCAGCGTGTGAAGGGCTTCAGGCACACATGTCCACCAGAAACAAGTCGAGAGGGAACAAACCTACAGGCCTATTTTGAAATCTGAATTTTTAAAAACACAATATTGGCAACACACACACAGTCGGTTGCATTTGAAGATATGAGCCAAGCATTATTGTGTCTTTCGCAAGAAAGCGTGCTTCGTCCTATTCGGCCAGTGCTTTGACCGAAAAACAAATTCGCAACAGTTCCGAGTTGCTTTCACAACCAAGCATCCTCAAGTGTTCTTCATTTATCTGCCGATGCTGAACACCAGGCGACAGCAGCGCAGACGTTTGAACCCCCCTTAAAAGGAACAAATAAGGCCCGCTATTAGAAGATTGGCACAATGGCACATTGGATAGAGCGTTGGGCTTGGGATCTGAAGGTCGTGGGTTCAAATCCCACCGCAGACCAGGTGGGATTTGAAGCCCAACCCCCTCCCCCACTACCTATGCCTAACCATGTAACCCAACTGCACATCGAAATTCGAATGCGTTCATCTTTGATGCAGGTGATGAGAAGTGCACTCACCACGGATTTTGATTTTTTCCTGTTTCTGAAATTTCCAGCCCTTGCCAGAGAAGCACAACTTGTGGGAGCAGCTTGACCGATATTCCAAGGACTTTGTGCAATCACGGTTGTTGATGTTGAGACGTTTTCTCCACCATGTCACTCACCACCCGGTTCTCAATCGCCATAATTCGTTACACAAATTCCTTACTTCAAAATCTTCCAATGTAAGTTTGTTAGGAATCATAATTGGGATTTTGTTTGCTTAATTTCCACTTTCACATCCATGGCCTTTTTCTCTTTTCGTCTTCCATTTCCAAAAATGATGACTTCATATGCTTTGTTCGAAAGCTTTACTCTGCCCATGGGCCATACCTAACAGACTGTTCCATTCTTTTTCCACTCTTTCCAGGACTTCCTCGATAGATCCGCTACAAAACAGAATAGTTTGCTTGGCAAGATGGCTGAATCCTTCCAAACGTTGAGTGTTTCCTCATGTCTGCTAAGAAACGAAACTCAGGAGTTTGATAAAGTGAGGGATTTTGTGGTGCAGCTTGGAGAAAAATTGACCGCACTGGAGAAAGTTGCACTGAACTTGCTGAATGTCCGCAATGGTAAGCAGCAGGGATGGGCAAGGTAGGGTACCTTAGAGGGGGTAAAGAGGTCTACGATGGGGGGGGTTGGGCACCAAAAATGCAGGGGGTCTGGGGGCTGCAGCCCCCCAGCGTGGGGGGTCTGGGGGGCTGTGCCCCCCAGCGGGGGTCCAGGGGGCAGCGCCCCCGGCAGGGGGTTTGGGGGACAGCATGCCCCAAAAGCTGAAGCCTTTTTGAAAAATTAGGGGTCCTCAGATGCCATTTTACGACATTTCAGGTCCTTTTTTTCTTATCCTGGAGGATTTGCAGTCGCAATAGATGGATCAAGGAAATTGACTTTCTGGATGAGTTTTTTTTTCATTTTACCATTTTCTGTAAAGCAAAACAGAAAGTACAAAAGAAACAGAATGTAGCTATTGAAGTCCTGGGGTGTGCAGGGCACACACCAGGACTTCGGCCAAGGGTCCCCTCGGAAAAAGGCTAGGGGGTAACATCGGCCGAAGGTCGAGGTTACCCCCCCTAGCCTTTTTCCGGCAGGGGAATCAAAACAGGAATTTCAAAAGAAACAGAATGTTGCTATTGAAGTCCTTCCTGGTGTGCGCAGGACACACGAGGACTTTGGCCAAATGTACCCTTCACTTGGAAAAAGGCTAGGGGGTAACCTGAGCCAAAGGCCGAGGTTACCCCCCCTCCTGGCCTTTTTCCCGCAGGGGAATCAAAAAGGAAGTAGGTACAAAAGAAACAGAATATTGCTATTGAAGTCCTTCCTGGTGTGTGCAGGGCACACACCAGGAAGGACTTTGACAGCAACATTCTAGGGTAGGGGGGGGTAACCTCGGCCAAAGGCAGAGGTTACCCCCCCCCCTAGCCTTTTTCCGGCAGGGGAATCAAAACAGAAAGTACAAAGAAACAATGTTGCTCCTATTGAAGTCCTGCACACACACCAGGACTCTTTTCCCACCTTTTTCCGACGGTACCCTCCGATGGTACCACCTTTTCCCACCTTTTTATTGGCCTTCGGCCAAGGGTACCGTCGGAAAAAGGCTGGGGGGGGCAACCTCGGTCGAAGGCCAGGGGGGGTAACCCCCCCCATATGCCCAACCCTGGTAAGCAGCTTGTTTGCTCTCAGGAGTTTAACGTATCTTTTCGCTTGGCTATTTGGGCCTACAGTGGGTTTGTAGGTGGGTACATGTCATAATGGTGCCCCTAGCTCAAACTTTTGCAATGATCCTAGCTGTTTGGAAAGCCAGAATAGTGCACATCTGAACTTTTTTGCCTCATGATTTTTCTGATATTTTTTCCTAAATGTGACATTTTTTGCCATTTTGTGTTTGGTCTGCTCTTGAAAAAGAAAAAAAAAAAAAAAGATGGCCTAAATGAACCTACGATTTTAGAACGTGCCATAAAAAGTCATCTGTCTATGTGTCTGCCAATCAATATACAGGGTGGTCCTAAATTCCTGGGAACAACCGATAGGACGTGTTCCTCATGCCCATATGAATGAAACTTGTTCAGTGACAAAATTCGCTACGACTCCCCATTTCGGAGATATGCCCCAACAAAGTTTCCAAATTGAGCACTTTTTGGGTTCCTGTGGGGGTTGATTTATTTGTTGAAGAACTCTCATTTTTTTATAAACGTGGTCCCCAACACAAACAGAAGAGAAAACATTCAGGGACAAAATGCGCTCCCACCCCCCATTTCGGAGATATGGCCACCCAAAAATCCCGAGGGGAGCCCCTTTTGGGTGCCTTTGTTGGGGGTTGATCATTTCGTCGCTCAGTTCTAATTATTGGAGAGCGTGCTCCCCAAGATAAACGAAAGAGAAAAGATTCAGTG
>JASGXE010015030.1:0-37304 GCA_030068105.1 Sinentomon sp. SZTP_YWyxl
AATAAAATACTTTCAAAGTATTTTGGTGAGCGACTGAACACTTTTCAGACAATGCCGCAACACGAGTATCAGAAGCCATATTCCGAAGAGCACATGTGCAACTGAGCGAATGAAGCCAGGGGCCGAACTCCGAAGAACTTGGAAGCGCAAACGCAAACTTGAAAAAATGGATACACTTCCGAATTGCAAACTTTGCCGAAGAGCAGACTTTCATTGATGCTGAAAAACCACCTCTCACCCCTCGAAATTTGAAGACGTACACCTGATAGTTAAAATTAGATAAAAACGCAGAAATGAAAACCCGGTGAAAGTGAAATCTTCTCAAAATTCAGCGGAATTTTAGTCATTAAGCAGCACAAAAACACCAAGCAGCTCCTTGGGGCATCAAGTTCAACGAAAATCGTGCCACAAATCGCAAAATTGCACCGCTATCCGCAAAAGAATCTGAAGGAAATCGTTCAGTAAATCGGCCTCCATCAACGAAAATCAAAACCAGATCCAACCGGATTGCCATCTCGTGTCCGTGGTTCGGTATTTTGTCAGAAAATGTTGGGGTAAGATAGGACCGCGTTGCTATGGTGTCAGCCACTTGTTTAGTGGCAAACACATGGCTGTCACTGCTTTCGATAGTGGAATCAAGATGATCACGATTTCAGTGGCACACAAACCAAAACTGAGCGTCATTGCCACTGCGTAAGTGGTAAACTGGGTTCATCTGCCACTATTTAGAGACAGACTGCATCAACCACTAGTGAAGTGACAGCAGTTGCCACTATTTTTCTTGCAGTGTACCCGCGGCAATTGACGGAATGGAAATTAATGATGTCTCAACTGGGTAAGCTCTCTTTCTGCCCAACCCTGACTCACCGATCAAACTGATTCACGAGAAGTGTCAGAAGTGGCTTACAAATTTTTGTACGGGGAATGCGATTGCTTTTGAACACACACGGTGGCGCGAGCACAAGCAAAAAGTGCCGATGTCGTGGAGTTTCATCCCCGCAATCTCATCGCTGTAGATGGGTGCAAATATTCGAGCTGCGATTGCGTTTTGAGACGCACGTCGTGGAGAGTAAGCCATTCCGATGTGAAAGACATCAACAGTTTTTTTTGACAAACGTTTTTTTTTTGACAAACATAATCTGTTTCCAAAAACAAAGGCCACTTCTCAGATCAGCGAATGATCTGATCACCTGCTTGAGTCACTGCACCCACCATGCAGACATCATCTCCAAAAGAGTTACACCAGTCTGCTCCTTCAAAAACATTCCCAAGACACTTCTCCTGGTGGCAGCTCACTCTGCATTCCAATTGACACTTGCCAGCAAAACAGAATCACCAACAATAGAGATAACCGTTTGATTTTTCTTACTTTCCGTCTGATCTTTTCATTTCTCGTGGGCACAGTTGGTAGCACACAAGAACACTTGCCATTTTCAAATTTTACTGTTTCTGGTCTCGCCTGTTCCGCAGCATGCAAGAGCCAACTGCCATCAGAATTTGCCATTTTCGGTCTCAACTGATTCGCGTCGTGCAAATAGCAACTTACCATTGTCGAATTTTTCCATTTCTGGTCTCAAATGTTCCCTCGCTTGCAAAAGCTACCACTTGCCATTGTCAGATTTTTCCATTTCTGGTCTCAACTGTTTCGTGCTATTGTCGGATCTTACAATTTCCGGACCTGCCCCACAAGGAATTATGGGCCCTCCGAAAGTGGATTTACCAGTCGTTACCGGAAATGGTTAAATCAGGCAATTTTATGCTGCACTTGTACGCTACGAATCAGTTGACCCCAGAAATGGCAAAATCAGGCCATATCAAGTCGCTCTTGTAGGTACCTACGTCACGAAACACTTGAGACAAGAAATGGTTATAAGAGTCAATGCTAAGTTGCTCATCAGTTGAGACCAGAAATTGTAAATAAGTCAATGTACAGTTGGCCTTGCACGCTGCGATGCAGTTGAGACCGGATGTGTAAATTTTTTGCAAATACCGTGCAACGGCAAAGTTGCCCTTGCACGGTATGAAACACCAAAATTGGTAAAATCGGACAATGGTAAGTTGCTCTTGTACGCTACGAAACAGTTGACCCAGAAATAGTAAAATCAAACAATTATTGTAAGTCCTCTTACGAAGTAGTTGAGCCCGGAAATTGTAAAATCAGACAATGGTAACCTACTCTTGCATATATGATAAATCAGAAAGTTGCTCTTGCACCTACTCTACGAAGTAGTTGAGACCGGAAATTTTAAAATCAGACAATGATAACTTACTCTTTTTGGTATACCAAAAAGAGTAAGTTACCATTGTCTGATTTTACAATTTCCCAAAATCCAAACCAGAATTTTTTCGAACGAAAAAATCCTTCAAGAAGTTAAAGGACACAATCTGGTATACCAGGTTGTGTCCTTTAACTTCTTGAGGGATTTTTTCGTTCGGAAAAATTCTGGTTTGGATTTTGGGAAATTGTCTTTCTGCCGACAGCAGAAAAACAACAAAGTCAACCCTTAGAAAAATTCTTCTGGCCCGCCAACTTTGGATCTCTCTGTTGGTGCACATATTGGCGTGAAATGCAGTATTTTCGAAACCGTTTTTTTAGCGTGAAATGAATAATTGCATAAAATGTACCAATGTTTGCCATGAAAAACCGTATTTCCGGCATGAAATATCGTATTTTTGCGTGAAATGAATTTTTGGTAAGAAAATGTCGTATTTTTGGCATGAAATGCCGTATTGTCACGAAATATGGAGAGGCCCAATCTAAATATCATATAATTTGTTTTCACTTTTGTGGTGCATGCCCAACACCGATATGGATTTGGCTGTTGTCGTTTCCTGCATGCAAGCTTGCACTTTGTCTTGCGATACTTCATCACACTTCGCGCATTTTTTCTGTCAACATCATGGCAGTACACCTACATAGTTATTGGTGATGTTTTGGCATGAAAGTTTTAAACAGTAACAGAACAGGTAAAAGGTGGTTTCGGTAAGTTTGCCTTTTGAAATGTGAGTCTGCACGAACTTGGTGTCAATCGATTGCAGCCTTGCTTACAATAATTTCGCAAGATGATCGAGTTCATGCATATTTTGTTTTTCACAGCTGATCTGAGGCGATTGCCTTTTTTCACCAGAAAGTCCAAGCCGATAAAAAAATGCTTCGAAAAAACAACGAAAACACAAACATACTCGCTCATCTGGTTGAACCAAGAATCCGCAAACTCTCGCTTTGAACTCGAGAAGGTGGTGAGAGAAAATGGCAATATTTTATAAAAATATGCATTGAAAATATGCATTTGGTTTAAAAATATGCATTAAAATATGCATTAAAAATATGCATTTTTGCCACGAAAATTTGTTTGGATTGGCAACAGGGAATTCTGGAACTCATTGAGAACTGAGAGAAGGTGCCTGGGGACCAGCTGTTGGCGATATTGAGGAGAACAGGCACCTTTGGTCAGCGTGGATTCCGAAGCAAGCTGACTGAGGCGTCTGTGTAGTGCCTCCGAAAGCGTGCCTCCTCTAGTGCAGTGTCTCCTGTAGTGCAGTAGGCCCTCATCCAAAAGTCTGTGCAGCACCTCCTATCGTGTGAACTGTTGGGAGGCATTGGTCTGTGGGGCTCTTGCGACAACCGCGCAAAGCCTGTGTGCGAAAACTGTGATCCCTTTAAATATTGCACACAAAAGCCTGCAACCAGCAAAACCCCAAGACCCCGCTTCATCTAGTGGGTTTGAATAGGTTTGAATATGCAGAATTCGATCGATGATGTGGCGTGGTGTCGTTTTTCCTTTCAAGCATGTTTCAAGGCAAAAGTCGTGAAAAATGAGAAAAAACCACGTCACGTCGATGAAATTGTGAACCGATCTCGCATTTTCGAACGAAAGAAATCCAAACAGAAAAATCGTGAAGGCAATGCTTCAACGGGAGAGGCAACCCTGGCTCGGTTGGGCATCGTCGTCATGGCAACCGCATGAAAACAATTTTTGTTCGCTTTTTCACAGATAAATTTTACGCTCTGCTGCTCAATTACATAAAAGGCGGCCAGCCGGCTGGGCTGACTGGTGGGCGGGCGAAAGCGTGCAGGGGACCGCAGCTCAGCTGGCCGCTAAATAACCCAGTTTGCGTATACAAAACTATCAAACGTCGATCGGCACTGGCGATATTGGCGTAATTTTTGTGTTATTTCATAAACGTTATATTCTTGCGTGCGTGCACATGTCTGCCTTTTGTTTCAAGGTCCGGCGGTGCTTTTTGGATGAAATTTCACAGCAACAGAACGGTTTCAGTGAGAATTGGAAATTGCTGGTTGCAGAATGCAGTAGCGGTTTTCCCCGCGAAGTATTTTTTGTTGTTTCGGGTTGTGTTTGAGGCAATTTCATGCCGATTTTTGATCGTTTGGAGTGAACGAGAACACGAAACGGTATCTGAATATCGGCCCCACGTTTGAAGTGACCAGCAGAGCTGCATTTTTTGTCGAGGAAGAGCTGCACTTGTCGATGAACTTGCGGTGCAAGGATTGT
Organism: Sinentomon sp. SZTP_YWyxl; assembly: GCA_030068105.1. Classification (NCBI taxonomy): domain Eukaryota; kingdom Metazoa; phylum Arthropoda; class Protura; order Sinentomata; family Sinentomidae; genus Sinentomon; species Sinentomon sp. SZTP_YWyxl. The sequence goes on from JASGXE010015030.1 coordinate 4,515, forward strand.
GGTGGAACGGGAACCGAAACTGCTTCAAGCCGCCGCGCGTTTTCGGTGGAACACCGGAATGGCAGACAACATGGGCGACTTCACTGCAAACCTTGTCCCTTTGGACTAGAAGGGGCGACTTCACGCAAACCTTATCCCCTTTGGACTAGAAAATTGCGGTGTGGATCTTAAAATATGAACAATTTATTTGGATGCCCCCAAAAGCTTGGCCGACTTTTGAGCAGGCTTTTTTGATTTTTCGCCTTTCAAATATTGTCAGCAAATTGAACCCGTCTTGAGGTCGGAGTGCAGCAAAACGCTGTGTTGATATGCAGCACACTTTGCTGGGATCACACAACTTGTCAAGGGAAATAGGGGAAGGTCTTTGAAAATACACTCTCTACACACTCCCCGCCGAAATAATTGTGGATGCACATCATTCAACCAAAAGTCCTTGTGGTACGTAGGTTGTACCAAAAGTCTTTGCAACTGCCTTGTATTTTTTAAACCGTTCAGAAGAATTTGGTGATATATCCACCTGAGAAAGATCAGCTCCTTGTCAACTTCAGTTTGAAATGTGAAGCAAATCGGTCAGCTGGTTTTGGCACAATTGGCATTTTCCCGGCAGTGTTTCCTGTTGTGGTTGAAAATAACGGAATTCGACAAACTGTCCTAACACATCCACTTTTTCATATGGATGCGGTCTGACGAAATTGTGACCAAAAAATTCGCCCATTTGAAACGAATTTTTTGTGGTTCCTGTTGTTCATATTGCATTGTTGAAAATCAGATAAGTTATTTCAAAGCTGAAAAATTGAGTTTAGAAAGTAGCGCTCGTACACGGTGTCCAAAAATGGCCTTGAATGAGCTCAACATCATTGCTACATCATTTTCCACCATTTTCGTGGCCCCCTATTTGTCAGTGTGCATTCCTTGGGGTCTCTACTTGCAGAAAATACACCAGTACGAGACATATCTCCTCGAGCATTTTAAAGAAATCGGCCAGAAACAGCCAAGATCAGAACAGCCAAATTTCTGATTTTGCATGACATGAGCATCCTGCCACAAAACAAGATGAATTTGTACCACTATGGCTGAAAATAAAGCTGAGGAGCTGCACCATCTGCCTTTCTATCTTCATTTGGCATCTTGAAATTTTGCTAATGTTTTCGAAAGTCAAGAAGGCCATCACCAAAAAGCGGTTTTATCAATTTCGAGACATGGCAAAAGTGGTGAATTCAGAGCACCGAAACACTCCCCAAACATATCACCACTAAACATGTAATAAGTGACCGATTCGATTGCAACTTTGTGCACATGTCGAGGAAGAGTACCTCGAAGGATTCCAGTAGGGGGAAAACAAATATTCCAAAAGATTATAAAAACACAGGGCGGTTGCCCTGTGTCAGGGGCCAAACTGCTCACAGTGGAGTTTCAGCTGCCCCAAGCGCAACGGTGTTGCCTCTTGCGGCGGAGATATCATCACGGAGAGCGCTTTCTCGAGGAATTAGTTTAGATATCATCATGATGCATGGAGGTAGCTCCATCTCGACGAAGAATTAAGAGATTGTCACGGAGGTAGCGCTATCTTGACGAGGTCGTTTAGAGATCATCACGGACGTAGCGCTATCTCGACGAGGTGGTTCAAAGTTTACCTCGCTGCAGCAGCGAGGTAAACTTTGTTTTACCTCGTAAAACAGGAAGGTAAACAGGAGTTGGCGAAACCCCCGTCATGATCTCTCCGCCATTGGTGTGCAGGTGATGACGACTTTGTGCCGGCAGTGTGATTTATGTCTTTTGGATTTTTAATGCCCACTCTGAAGGCTTGCATTGGCGCAGAACACTTAACAGCGTGCGCCGGAAATCCTACAGGTGAAGTTTTTGTTTTCGTAGTGATTCTGCGAGACTTTGTAGGTCATGATCGATGATGTAAGAAGAAAGAACCGTCAGATCCCGTGACCTGGAGTCTTGACACATCATGAATCTTCTTTATATGGAGCGGTTTCGACGAGAACCACAACAGTGATATCAATTCTTCTCCACTGAGGATGTCGACGCAGAAGTTGACGAAAACTGATGTTCTCATCATGATGAAGAAGATTCATGCATGATGAAGATTCATGATGTGTCAAGACTCGAGGTCATCGGATAAAAACTGGACGGTTAAATTAGTCCTTTTCCATCTTTTTTCTTTTCTCAATTCTTGCATCCTCCAAAAACAAACAGCTGAACTTGTGGGGAAACAAAAGGGTGTGTGCAGGACACAGCAGCAGCGAAGATCAGGGGAACCAATCAGGGCTGACAATCCAAATGCCGTTGGTCAGCCGTGTTCGAAACATGCTTGCGCTGAAAACCCGCTCCACATCACGGAAAAGCTTTCGGAATTGCAACCAACAAAAATTCCAAATTGCACATTCTGAACCAAAAACGTATGGTGTTGCAAGTTTCGCTTGGGTTGAACCATCGAGTTCATGTATAATACTGTATTATATCTGAAAGAATTTCTGTCGTAAAATTCACAAAGCTGGTGAATTTTGCAGATACGTTTTCGTCATCGCATTGAGGCAACACACACCCGGCAGGCGGCATAAATTGTGGAATGCGACTCTGAGGAAGTTTTCTCCTTTGAAAAACGTGCTTCGTGTACCCATTTTTGCCATATGCATGGCCGATATATTATTCATGCCTCATTTTCTCCGTGGATTTTGACAGCGGTTGACTCCATCGCACGATTGTGCCAAGTTTCAGTGACAGACAAAGTGGTCTTGCACCGGCAGCTGTTTGGATCTACCGGTTTTTGTGAGACTTGTTCGGAAAATCTTCCCGACTTGCAGCCCAAGCATGCAGGAAATTTCTTTCGTGTGGATGTTTTGAACTGTTAAATTTGTGTGTTGTGTGTACATCTGTTTCGTCTCACGGCATCGTGCTTGTGAACTTTTTTCCTTCTTTGCTCCAGGCAACATGAGTGGAAAGATAGAGACTGATGTCTGCCTGAGAAGCAGCTTTGCGCCAAACAGAACTACACTATTCTCTCACACTGTTGATCCCAAAAACCCCCCCCGATCTTGTGTAGGTGTCATTGCAGTTGATGTGGCCGTGCGGCAAAAAATTCCCGCATCTGTTTCGTTATTGACAAGTGCACTGATGGTGTTGAATCAGTGCCTCCTACAGATATCCGCAGCTACAGGACGCACAGGTTGAAGTGGCTTCAGGCAGACTGAAGAATACCGAGTTTGAAAAACATTATGGGATCCCTCTCATTTTTTGCGTTTATTTGGCAGCTGCGTGACGTGACGTCACTGTGGAAGCAAGGTCGTCAGTGTACCAAGCAGCCTTCTGGTGTTGGGCAGACGTCAAACTGACGTCAAGTTATGGAAGTAAATAAATGGTCAGCAATTTGCGGGTTCTGTCCTTTGCGGAATGTTCAGCTCGGTAGCTACAGCTCTTTCATGCATTTTTGTGTATTTTGAGCGATGAGGCCCGTGAATGTGAAACTTGAAACAGCTGGTGATGGGTTGATAATTGTTTTTTGCGATCTGAAGCCGTCGACATCCGATGCATTTTTCTCTGACCCATTTCACATGCATGGTGAAAATTGCTTTTTGGCGTCTCAGATTTAATTTATTAATTAAGTGTCTCAGATTTGTTTTAAGTGTCTCCAAATTCCTCTCGAAAATTTTCGTGCCTGCAAAATGCAAATTGAAACATCGGGCCCTACTGTCCAGATTCATCATTGTTGGGTCTTTTGGACAGATGCTTGTAACGTCAGCCACAGTCCAGCCGAGGCATTGGCAAATATCATTTGAGAGCAGCTGTTCCAGCACCCACTGCCACAGGGATCCAATAAATGGGACCCGGCGAAGTTCTGGTCATCCCAGTCATCCCGCGGAGAGGCATTATGTGGTCAAATGTGCTCCGATTATCCAATTTGCTTTCATAAACTCCCAAAACGCAACTCCGGGGAATGGATGGGTTCAATTACTTTTCAGTCTGGGCTGATATTGGGTGCTATTGTTGCGAGACAACTCAATTAGGTTTGCATGAAGAACGAGTATGAACTAAAACATGTCGACATTGCTGATAGAGGCGAAAAATCAGAAATTAACGGCATTTCTGCACCTTGTTGAGGGCTGAATTGTGGATTTCAGAAGCACTGGTAGGGGAGGATAAAAAACCTTTTAACCTGAGTTTTTAGTCCATCAAAAATGGCCGATGGTGATAGTTCATATTCTTGCTGTGCAAACCGCGATATCAGTTGCCCCTGCCTAACAAGCATTTTCAAACACCCTGTTTTGAAAGGCCATTTTGTTCTGAAACAAAGAAGTTTATTTGTGATGATCAAAACTCCAAGTTCACTATCACGTCATTTCCATCTGAAAAGTAGGTACTGTTGCGGCCAAGAAACTGAAGAAAACCAACAAGTCATTGTTTCATCACGTTTTGTTAACAAGAGACCACACGAGTCACACGACAACCTTCTCTATCTCTCTATTATCTGAGCCGCAACACGGCACACTGCGGGGGTCTCAAATCAGGCTCGATTTTCGCAATTTACGTTCAACAATGCTCTGGCACACTGAAAACAAATCAGTGTAATTTTACACCACGAATGGTTTAAAATGAAAGTTCAGCATCAGCATGATAAGGGGGTTAAATACACCATAAAGGGTGTGGTAACAGTTCGAACTCAACTTAAAAGGGTGAATGAGACTACTTTTTCCAATTGCAAAGTTGGCTCAGTTGGTACTGCGACGGGCTCAGAGTAAGAGTAATGCTGGAGTTCGAGAAATATATGCCGTCAACTCCCAGCAATCAACAACTTCACCAGCGGCACACGAGGCAAGCGAAGAACGATCAATCAGATGTGGCAAGATATCGCCATCAACGAGCCGAAATACTTCAGGGACCATTTGGATTGGTAATCCGTTTTTGTCATAAAGCTCCAGTTCTGTTTTTGGGTCACAGTCCCCTTACCCCCTGTTCCGCCCCTTGGAACCGCGCTATGGGGTGCCGCCTCAGACCACGCTTCTGTGGCCTTCGACCACATGTGGACACCTGCGGTTTCAGTGGTTGGTCATGGCGACATCCGAAATAAAATCCTGATTCATGGCATCTTCCTGTCCCAATTTCAATCAACTTGATGCTTCTCACTTCTCAGAATCCAACACCCTGCAACCAAAAGTCTGGTGAACAGAACTGCTGCGGTTGTCCACTTGAACTTCTTGGAAACGTATTCAATACTATGGGGAACGAATTTCTTTGAAAACCGTGTTCGGGAAATATCAAATACCGCACTGACCATGTGGAATTCGGGAAATACCGTGTATGACAGAGGGCTGGTTCCGAATTCTTCTGTGTTTTTTGCCTTGATTGGAACGTCACGAAGACCTGTAGGTGCCTGCAATGTTTGCCCACGTTGACCATCCTGGCATGATCGTCATAAAATTCTTGATGACCTCAAGTAAGCATCGTTCTTTTCCGGTAATTGGCCGTCATTTGGACATCTTCCGATTCGTCGACTTTCAAGGATTCACAGAACAGAATGTGTGTGAATTCGGCCTGCTTCAATTGCGGCAACCTCTGCCCCGCCAATGACGCTTCCTTGGGGAACAGGTGTCGATTTCAGAATGGATGCGGGACGGGAAGAGAGGAGTGGTTCGATAGATGGATTCGAGCAGGAGGTGGAACTTGTAACTGCGGTGCTTCGCACTCACTTCCCGTGCCCCTCTTGTCGTTGGCCGTGTGAATCTTGTTCGAATGTGCGGGCTCACAACCAAGAACGCGCAAGTGCAACTTCACACCTGTTGTGACGCAAGAGAAAACAAGAGTGATCCAGAGTGATCTGATGGCACACACGAATGAAACACGAGTATTGCAGCAGCGCCAGCAAGCAAGCTGGTGAACGTGTAGAGAAACCTCATTTCCCGCCATGGCTTTGCTGTCCACCAGATTTTCGTGCGTCCCGTCCGGAGTCCAGTGCAGTGCGATGCGATGATGGGACTCCATTTTTGCGTTGTGCAAGTTTCTGCGAGATGCTTTCTTTCTTCTGCAGTGAAAATAATCCAGTTGAAATGCAATTTCACCCGGATTTGATATTCTTAAAAGAAATTTAGGTGTTTTCGCCTTCCACGATTCGCGAATTGGCTTTGTGTTGGTATGGCCTTTTGTTGACTGCAGGCACAGTGCAGAAACCAGAGACCTCCTGGCAAAATCCGACATTGCTTGCTTCGTGCAAACCACCACGTGTTTGCCACAAGAATACCACAGTCATTCGCAAACCGTGCATACCTATCTGTTGATTATGTGACAGGTTAGAATTCCTCCGGGGATCTTCGAAGAGCCCATGCCAGTTCGCGTTAGGCACACGAGAATGCGATCAGTCATCAATGCAGCAACACGCACAGATCGACAGGTATACTTACACCTGTGCAACAGGCTGGAATTTCTCCAGAGAGGTTTGATGAGCCATTACCACCTGTTCGCGTAAAGTCTGGGCTGGCATCGTTAAAGCCTCTGCTCTGATCCTGTGTCAAATTTTTGACGCAGTTGGCCTAGTCGCTGTTCCCTGGTTTGGCCCTTATTGTTTATCCCAGTTGGCTTGGTTATATTTTTCCAAAGTGGCACGTGGTGGCACTGAAACTGAAATTAGGAGCATTGGTACGCAGTCCAAGGTTAATACGTGGGCACGTGCAATAGTTTGGGAATTTTGTTTTTGGCAACAAGACGGTTTGTTTTGTGCTCGACATTTCTCCGCATGTCATCGAGAATCTTTGCATGTTTTCTCCCAACACTTTTTGTCAAAGTCTGGAACTGCTTTCTGAGCCATTATTCAGGCCTCTCGCTGTGCTACTGAAGAACTGCTGATCCATAAGGGCACTCCGGTTTGCCAAGAGCCTTCCTCTGAGCTCAAACTTCCTCTGAGCTCAAACTTCAAGGCTGTGAACGGTGCAAAGTCATTATGTGCTTCTGATTAATAAGGCTGGGGGCAAGGTCGGTAAACGTATAAAAGGTTTTATACGCGTTCACCGATCTTGGCTGGGGGCATCATTTGCAGCCCAGTTCTTCCAGAGCAGTCCGATGTTTGTTTTGCTGAGTGAGCATGAACATTGACAAAATTCCTGAAGGGAGTTTGGACACATTTTTCCTGCCGAGCCGGTGGGAATTTTTCACCAGCTATCGTGAAGAGAGGGAATCGATTGTTTTCCATTTGTGAAAAACTCACAGGGTTTTCTTGACCTTGTTCGTCTTCAAGATTCCCCTGGCCAGCCCAGAAGTTCTCTCTCCACCGGCAGAACTTTTCTCTCCGCGGGACAAAAACAGTGTGGCCTGTAACGTGCCATTGGCTTCACGATTTAAAAAAATTTCGCAACCGTTAATATATTGGTGCCACATTTCAGGTTGGCCAATAACCGCCTTAGCAAATGGCTAAAAAGAACTTCAAAATTTTAAGTTTAATTAAGAAAGAACTTGATTAAAACTTAATTAAAAAAGAACTTTAAAATTTACGGCGGAGGCGCCGTATCCGCTACTTCCGCGGCGACGGATGCGGTGGTAGGTATGTCGGCACTTTCGAATTGTTACCCTTCGTTAAACCACGGTCTGAAGGCGCAAAATTATGAATCCTCACCTCACACGCAAAGGTTTATTTTTCGTGCCGTGATATTTTGAACTCCCTCATCCCAGCACAGCCTGCAGCTATGATATTAAATTCCATCTCATTTGACCATGGTTTACAAGTCCTGGCTACCTTTTTTGCCACGATTTGTGCCGTCGCATTCAAAATCACCACTTTTAACTTCAGTCCAGAGAACTGGAATTTTGCATCCACAGCTCATTTTACCTACCGCGGTCAAAAGTCGTGAAACGCTGAATCATCACGCAATCATTCAAACAAAGGTTTTCCATAGTATTTTGAATTTCCACCTGATTCAAGAATTTCATGGCACTTCCCACAGAACTTTCAAGTTCGCAATCTGCTGGGAAAATTGGTGTTTCCACAAGAAGATCTGATTTCTAATTGAGCGCACAGTTGGCCATAGTCCATAGAGCTAATCCCAAGCAACAAAGAGAAAAGGATCATTTTCCCGCTATTGGCATAAGGTAACATATGTTCTCTGCGAGTGCGTTCTGAGGGAAAGTTGGACCATTTAAGACTTATTCAACCTTCTGTTAATCCATCTTTTCTTCAATTATTGTTCGCATAATTTACTTTTTATTTGTAGAAACAGGTGTTCACACTGATCAGGTGTTATCTTTGTTGCTCAAGACAGCTGAAGACCTGAAAATGACACTTCTTGGATAGCTTTAATGTTTTCCTGACAGTTGCTTAACTTAAGCGGATTCACGACCATCAGACATCGGTGACCATGGCCTTCCTCAACGCGTCAGTAACCGCCCTTGGTCTTGACGCACCTTTCTTCAGCTACTACGAAAGGAGATTCGATATCACCGAGTTCCAGAAATGGCTCGCTCTCAACTGGAAGTTCCCGTTCCTCTCCTCCTTAACCTACGTCATCCTGGTGCATTCGGGCCAGCAGTGGATGAAATACAGGCCACGATACGAGCTCAGGATACCGCTGATCCTTTGGAATCTCGGCCTCTCTTTGTTCAGCATCGCAGGAGCTCTCAAGACGTTGAATGACTACTGGGGCGAATATCAGAGCTTACACTACTCTATCTGTGATAACAAGTGAGTTCAAATAATTTTTATGATAAAGGATAGGATAGGAAGATTACACATGCCTTTAGTGTTCCAAAATTGAAACTTTAGTGACCGATTTCACCATGTTTTAACATATCAATCACATTTTCAGAAAGGGGACAAAGAGCCGCTAATTAAATGAATCACAAAATAAAAAAAAACATTGGTAGTTCAATATAAAGAAACCTACAAACCACAATGTAAGCACCTTTCCTTACTGTAAAGAAAGATTGGCCCAAGGTAATTCAATAATGAACTTAATTTTTTCTCTTTCCCATTTTGCTTTTCCAATTTGGCCCTAAATGAATCACAAAAAAAAAAAAACATTGGTAGTTCAATGTAAAGAAACCTACAAACCACAATGTAAGGACCTTTCCTTACTGTATAGAAAGATAGGCTCCAGGTAGTTCAATGATGAACGTAATTTTTGCTCTTTCGTTTCAGGAAAGACAGGCCCAAAGTCACCTTTCCTTCTGCAAAGATAGATAGGCCCAATGTTCAATGATGAACTTCATCTTTGCTCTTTCCTTCTGTTGAGAAAGACAGGCCCAAAGTCATGCTAATTTCAAGGCAGGAGCACAAGTACAACAAAATAGGAGTAAAACAGCAAGAAGTCATAAAGAATGGCTGCACGACTGGTGAAATAATTTTGTCACAGTGTTGATAAATTGTTCTGAGAATATTGCTTGAGGTAAAACTTACTTGTCCTTTCAGGCAACTCGCAAGGTCGCCTTCTGATATTGTTTTTTTTAATTGTTTATCTCACCATTGAATTTACAACTTTTGTTCCATGTTCCCCTTGTAACGGGGCCAAGTACAACTTATGTATCATCTGTCAAACCCGCAGGAACAGTCATGAAAAAAAAAACAAGATCTCGGAAAGCCTGTTGCTTGCGTTTGGTACCGAGACCTGTTTGTTTAATCACGGTAAATTGGGTTGTCAGGTCATGTAAAAGTGTGACCCTCTGTCCCCATGTTGTGTCGCAGGATGTTGAGACGATATGCATTCGGAATTATCACGGCTGATAATAAGGCACAGATTTTCCCATAGGATAAAAGTGTCAATAGCCTATAGGCCTACCGAATGCCCAAATTCCAACATTGCATCTCCACTGTCAATACACAAATTCAAACGTCACCTCTAATACACAAATTCAAACGTCACATCCAATATCAGAAGTTCAAACTTTGCAGTAGCCATTCTCAATGTTCAAATTCAGCGTGTAAGTCGCCACAACAAAACCAACTCAATTAAAAATGTTTCACTCGCTGACCCGAATGCGCATAAATTCAAATGTGGGCTACCACATTATTGATGCAGAAGAAAGTCCTTGAGTCATCATGGGCCCAAAGGATGTTATGCATGCAAACCCGGGAATTTATAGCCCATTCCTGATTCTGTCAGAAATAAACCGTGTTGTCCCGTATTTTCCCGTTCGTTTTTTCCCGTGACATTTTTCCCGCCACATTTTTTCCCGCCACATTTTTTCCCGCCACATTTTTTCCCGCCACATTTTTCCCCGTGTCTTCTTTTCCCGCAGTATCTTTTTTCCCGTATCATATTTTCCCAGAGTATCTTTTTTTCCCGTGTCATGTTTACCCGTAACTTATTTTCGCAGTAACTTTATTTCCCGTTACATTTTTTCCCATCGCATTTTTGTGAAACCTCCGTGTAGTTGGCATGCCTTTATTGTGTTTAAGGACATGCTAAGCAAAATCATGAGATGGTTCAGTACAATCAACACCGCAAACACGTAAACTATGATTTTGTCGGTCAGTTGTGCCTCTCATAATTTTCAACAATAAATTGTCACTTGCCTGCAAGCATCCACCTGCAGACATCTGTATGTGTGTGACTGCAGGTGCATGCTTAACCTTCTAAGGGTCTCATATAAGCTCTCCTCGAGGGCTCGGTACCTGGAATTTGGTGCGAACAGAATAACGGAGCACTTCTGCAGAAAGTTGCCAATTTTTTTTATCGAAACGAGTCCGACTCGCGACAGTTTACCAGTGCTAATTTTGAAGTGCAATTTCATCCCAGAAGCGGGGTCATTGTTGGTGGTCCTGAACAACAGGACGAGTTTCTCTGTGTTCAACATAAGTGAAACCCTTGTGAAATGGAGCTCAAATTCAGTGGTCCTGAAATGAGGACTATCGTCTCAAGTGAATCGCCCTGGATTCAAGGGATTTGAGACACAGGGCATTATTTCCCGAGGGCACTTGACAGATTTCTTTTAAAAACGGCCAGATTTCTTAACACACGAACGCCATCTGGAAGGAACTTTGTATGCAATTTTAACCATCATCTTGGACTGTACTCAGATGATGGCCATACCAAACGTGACATCAGTGGATGCCTGGCCGTAGATAACAAGCCAAGAGTGGATGTTTGTCATGTTCATAACTGATTTCACGGTTATTTAGTGTGTTAAGTATGATGGATTGTGTTAAGGTTTCTGCAATTGCAAACTCACCATGGACCAGTGGCAGAGACCGAAAAGAAAACTCATCGACACCATTTGGAGGCATGGACTTCAACACAACACATGAATGACAGCTATGAGAGCACATTCCGCTTTGTGGTTTACCAACTACACAGACTTTTCCGATCACAAAAGTAAACGAGAAAAAATCACTGGGAAAAAGTGTTACGGGAAATAAAGTTACTGGGAAAAAACGTTACGGGAAATAAAGTTACTGGGAAAAAAAGTTACGGGAAAGACCTCCCTCCCACTACGTTCTTTAAGCATGAAACAACACCAGCAGCAAGTCGGGGCCTCTTTTAAAAGTGCCACCCGGTATAAAGGAGGTATATCGGACTCAATTTCGAGCTCGGTCGGATGACGTCACTGTGACACAGAAATGAAGAACAGAGCCCTGGGAGAGACAGCGCGCATGCAAAAACAGAAAAAGCCATCCACAAAACGTTAAATATCTCTTGAACCAGATGACGGATTTTGATCAAACCTTTTGTCCTACAAAGCTGAAGAATAAGCGATTTCAAATATGTATAGTTACGCCAAACCAAGATTGAAATTTTACAAATTAGAAATTGCATCAAGTTTCCTCTTATTCGGGGGAAATTCAGGCGGGGTGCAGGGCCAACCTAATGTCATGTGAGCTTTCTCACATGACATTAGGTTGGCCGTGCACCCCGCCTGAATTTCGCCCGAATAAGAGGGAACTTGATGCAATTTCTAATTTGTAAAATTTCAATCTTGGTTTGGCGGAACTATACAATGATCCCAAAACTTTCCACGGGAAAAATCCAGAAATTGCACGTTTTTCAAAAGTGCAGAAATCAAGATATGACAAGATTTCGGGTCCCTCGCACATATTTTCAACGATTGTGCGATTTTTTCCGTTGTAACATGGTTTCGACCTGTGGAAGAGTTGTAGAGGAAGCTTTCAGCTTTCCAAAAACACCAAAATCATTGAATTTGGACCCCATTTGACTATTTTATCAAGAAAGAACGCGGCATGGAAGCATCGTTTTGTTTTTGAGCGGGGAAGATGCCATGCCTCCCAAGAAATCCAAGGGAGTCGCGGCCTCTTCCCCGCTCAAAAACAAAACATTGCTTCCATGCCGCGTTCTTTCTTTGTCGCAGCGGAAGTGAAGACACCAACAACCATCTATCATGCCCTCCGCCAGCTCCAAACTCATTTTCCAATTTGTGTCCTTTCAGAGCATGGGTTTTCAACAAGGTCTCTCCTCTCTGGATAGCCCTGTTTCTCTTCTCAAAGGTGGTTGAATTCGGCGACACGGCCTTTATCATTCTCCGAAAGCAACCCCTGATCTTCCTCCACTGGTATCACCACATCACAGTACTTATCTACACTTGGATAAGTTACCAGGAACTGCACTCGACTGGTCGACTGTTCGCCTTGATGAATTACAGCGTCCACTCCCTGATGTACACATACTACCTGATCAAGGCCATGAGGATAAAGTTGCCGACTCCAGTGGCCATGTTAGTCACGGCGACCCAACTATCCCAGATGGCGTTCGGCGTCTTCATCAACCTGTACGCCCTGAACGTCAAGAACAGCGGCAGGGAATGTGATATCACCTACAGGCATATCGGACTGTCCTTCGCAATGTACTTCAGTTACCTGGTACTGTTCGGGATCTTCTTCTACAGGACGTACTTCGCCAGACGCGGTGGCGCTCGAAGCTCAGGGAAGGTGCCGTCCAAGTTGAAGGAGAACGGATTGCCGGTAGCCAACGGCATCGGAAGATCGGCGGTCACAACCAACGACAAGAAACACCTCTGATACATATCGATTGTCGCATTTTCCAAAGTTGCCTTTTTGTTACGACGAATTTTTGTTGCATGCCATGCAGATTAGGTAAACTAGCCAAGGACTCGAATGCAGGGCGTTCCCCCGTTCGCTAAACTGTTTGTCATTGGCAAGTATTTTTGTCTTTTTGATAAGTGTAGATAGTCTTGTTAGAGTCATGGTGCAACCGACAAAGATGCAAAATTCGGAAAAAATTATCGTATTTGCAGCACGTGAAAGCCGACAAGCGATCTCACTCGAACTCAGAAACAGATTTCGCTCGAGAAAATAGGTAAAGGCTACCTATTAAGGGCTAAGAATTTCGCTGCTGCTTGTGAGAAGCACCAGGAAAAAATCCCAAACCCCAAAAACGTGAAACGGAAATATCCGAACAAAAGCATTGGTCTTGCTGATATTTGCCAGGCTGCAAATCATTTCCTTTTTTGAGAATTTCCTTTTCCTGAGGCTGTTTTTGCAGAATGTTTCGGTTTCTGAGACTCAAGTTTTCGGCCAATGTTTTGGAACTTTCGGGTTTTTGTTCCTTGAACTGAAAATTGCGAGAAGGTATTTTTGAATCAACAATTTACCATTTCCAGAACACACTGACAAGACAGCGATAATAATAATTGTGGATGGGCCATATCGGAGCACCCCTGCACAATCTCGTCTCGCACGAATTTCGCATGGTGTTTCCTGTGCAGACTTCTCATGCGTTCTTACTGCCTGAAGTAGTTTCGAGCAGTATATAATCCAAAAAGTGCTCAACAAATCAGAGGGCCATTCAATTGCTCTTACAGCGGAGAGATCATCACGGGGGTACCGCTAACTCCGAGCTGCGAGGTAAATTTTTGCCATCTGCTCCAATGGAAAAAATTTACCTCGCAGCTCGGAGTTAGCGTTAACCCCGTGATGATCTCTCCGCTGTTATTAATGCTACTTCACGCATAACACGAATGTTATGTGTTGCCGGTGCTTTTTGCCAAAATCGATAAAAATTTGCACATTGTTAACCTGAAAATTAGCCCAGTTTTCCAAACACGAATTTAATTTTTGACTGAGCCTGGCCCGTGTTTTGAAAAGGAATACAATTTGCACTGTGTTCCTGTTATAAAACTAGCAGAAATTCGAGTACGCTTCGACGAATCTATTTTTTGACTAACCCACTAGTTCTTGTTTTAAAAAGCGATATAATTTGCGCTTTTGCCTGAAAATCGACCAATTATTGTGTTTCGACGAATCCAAGACTACTGACACCGGTTCATATTTTAAAAAGCAATAAAATTTGCGCCTTGTTGACCACGAAAATCAACCTAAATCATGCTTTGACGGATCCAGTTTTATCACTGTCACAGGTTCGTTTTTCAAAAAAGCGATAAATTTTGCAGCAATGTGTGTACTCATCTGAAAATCGACCCAAGTTGAAAAGTGTCGAAAGCGCATGTTTCTGTGTTGAGGAAGGAAACTTGTTCAGCGCCGCGTTGCATGATTCAAGGTGCAATTCCGCAAAATTGGAATTTACTTGACATATTGCATTTTGCGCAGTGGTGTTGGCAGCTTTTGAAGAGGCAGGGGCACGGAAGCCACAAAAAGGCACCCGCGCAGCCCAAGTGCGGGGAGTCTGGGTGCAGGTGCCTCCATGCGGGGGTCGAGGGGGCAGCGCCCCAAACAAGGGGTTTGAGATTCAATTTTGAGAACACACATTTGTCAAAAAGCTGACGCTCTTTGCATTGCGATGCCAATTTGATTGCATGATCAAAGAGCATCTCATATAAATACAGCGGAGAGATCATGACGGGGTAACGCTAACTCCGAGCTGCGAGGTAAATTTTTGCCATCTGCTCCAATGGAAAAAATTTACCTCGCAGCTCGGAGTTAGCGTTACCCCCGTCATGATCTCTCCGCCGATAGAGGCATTTTAGCAGATTTTCTTCTGAACTATTGCCGGGTCTGCCAGCCATGAAGTCGGTATCCGCTGACACTTTACGATGCAGGACAGAACGGGACAGGCGAGTCCGTAAGACATATGGAGCATCCCTCAATCAAAAAAGGCAGAGTTTCACAGTGCAAAACGAGAAAAAAAGGAAACGTAGAAAGCTATACGAACGTGTGAACATTGAAGAATGTTAGATGTGGATCCCGGCAAAAGTTCATGATCATGGCACGATCCAAATCTATTTTTGACAAAGGGCACCATGAGAAGGGGCACGTGCACCTTGCCTACCTCATTTCCACACCACTGCTACCACAAGGTCATTTAGGTGCCATGATTTGCATCATTGTGCTTTTTGTGGCAAAAAGTCCTTCCAAGGTGGTTAGACGCACAAGTTATGTAATTATTGTCGCAAAGGGTTATTCCATGGAACGATTCGTCATGTTACATTTTAAAGCAAAAGGTCTTTCCAAGGTTCCATGACGCATGCGACACATGCGCGAAAAAAGGTCATTCCATGAAGAACGATTCGCCATGTTGCATTTTGTGGCAAAAGTAATTCCAAGGCGCATATTATGTAGGTAGATATTTTTGTCGTGCATCCAATCTCTTTTTCTCATCGAAAACACGTCCACTGTCTGCATTTTGACCTGTTGCTCACTGTAGGTGCCTTTGTTTTAGCTGTACGAATTCAATACTGAGCCATTCTGAATACCCGGGCCATGGGAGTTTTTGTCGGACTTTTCAAGCACGGGCAATGTTATTCCCCATCTAGTAGGTGCCGTTAAATGCATTCCTTTTTGTAATGTGTTTTGCAGCGCGTGCGAAATTGTGGATTACATTGCCCCGTGCTTCAAAAGTCTGAAAAAATCTTCTATGGCCCGGGTATTCAGAATGGCTCCGTATATCTGAGCTTACTCATGATGTAGATGTCCTATAGTCTATATTTTGGTCTTATTGTTAAGCAACCAGCGTAAAAATAGATTTCTGTTAAAAATTTAAGGTTTGGCTTAATGAAATTTTCCAGGTTAACACCACCAATTTTCCACGGGCATGCATAACACAGAGGTCGGACATGTTGGATTCTTTGCAGAAAAGGCCAGATGACATATCAAACGCTCATGCATTTTCAATATTTTTGCATTTAGAAGCCGCATAGTTTTTGCCTCGATGGTCTTGTCTTTCCATTTTGGCGCGCATTGCGCGCTTTTTGGGCCAATTTTTATCCACCTTTCTGCAAAATGTTTCCAATTCAAAAGCATTTGCTTGTTCTTTCCGCATGTTAGGCCATATATGAAATCATTTTACTCTGTATTTTCAAACTATTTTCATGTCTCTGCGAGTATACCCTCCAAAAATGTGTGTCCAATGTGTGTCCAGTCCCACATTTTGAATCTTCTTTTTGTCAACGAGTCAAAATTTAAACATTCGCCGCGGTAGCTCCAGCTCAGATGGTCTTAATCGAACCATAGAAAAATTTGGTCGATTCGTCGGTTAGGGTTAACTGCAATAATTTTCCCTTTGCTCTTATCGACTTCACATTCGCTTGCCCTTCTTGTTGCAACGAATGCATTCCATGCTGCATTGCTTAATTCCGAGCTTGTATTTTTTGAAAGGCTGTTCTGTTGTATTTGATGAGAGTTTTTTGCTTGCGTTATGTAGAGATTGCTGTTGGTTACCGATAAAATTACCATGTTTTTCATCACTGTCCGAGGTTTCTTTTCCATACTGAGCTAACTTTCGAGAACTTTCATTGGAACTCTGCCAAATATTACATCGTGTGGTGTCATGCACGGTTGACAATCCCATGTGGAAAGGGATCATACGTGGTCCATTTTGAGAGAAAATCCGGGGTTTTGCTCACTCTACAAATGTATGTAGAGTGATACATACAGGGTGTCCCAGCTATACCCGGTCAATTTCCGTGCATTGGTTAAATGACTCGGTGGAGTCGGTGGTTTGTGTGAAATCGACTTTAATCGTTGCAAATTACAGCTGGTGGTGTCGTAGTGGAAGGGGGAGGTGATTGTGGTGTTTGTGGCGGCAAGAGATTGCGGGGTTTGGGCGCATAAACCTGCTCCAAGATATACGTATACGGAGTGTTCAGTAAAATTCTCCATCTAGCATGCGCCGCAAAACGCATTTCACGAAAAGGAATGCATTTTGCAGCGCATGCCAGATGGGGAATTACCTAGCCCCGTGCTTTAAAATTCCGACATTAAAATTCCGACAGCAGGTTTAGTGATGACCTGCTATCCTTTTTCTTCCAAACCGAAGCTTCAGCCAAGTCCAGCTAAATATGTAAAATTAATGACTGCCAAATCGAAACTTTTGTGACACAATCGCTTTCTCCATACCTAAGTTTTAGCCAGTTATCTGCAGAATTCTTCGGTACTTTCGTGGTTGCAGAGATTTGGTGAAGTTGAGTTGTCTGGCCGTCAGCAAAGTTGCACCTGATCATCGGGAATTAACAAATGCCCCTTCAGCGGACGTGCACGTGGATACAGAGTACGAGTATAACTACTTCTTTTTGTGCACGAACAATGTACCTACCACCTAAAATACCTGTGGCAAAGCGCTACACGCAAGCGTACCACCTGGTTTATTTTGTCAGTTAACAGACTGGGATCAGGTACCATTGATGGGATTGTTTGCCATTTGGAGCTTGATTCACGGGGAACCTTCTCAACATCAGGAAATAGACAGAAAACTTGTTTCCTGAAACTGTCCCAGGAAAATTCATGTCCAAACACAAGTGGCTTATTTGACACACTGTGGTTCGGCGTGTGTGCGATTACACAAAAAGCTTGTCAGATTTCTGCGATGTGGATCAACTATCGGTGGAAAGTGATCTTTATTTTTGCAAACTCACATATTTAAAAAAAAAAACGATTTTGCTAATCCTGTCCAGAAAAGATAAAACGGATGCAATCAATAAATTGACCAGAGTTAACACATTGTAAACCAAGAAAATCCGGTGTGGTAAAAATCAAAGAAATAAAAGTCCTCCTTGTATCCATGCTGGACGCTTTACTTCCCCATTCTACCGCTTAATCCAGTGTTGCCTCCGACGTTGGTGGTCGTGGAGAGAAATTTCTGATTGGTGAATGGGTTGTTCAGGTCGAATCCGGTGTTCAAATTCAACCCAGTGTTTGTACTTCCACTCGGTCCAGTCGTTGGAGGATGCGTATTTCGAAACCTACCGAAATCGCAGGTTGCACTGACGTCATTGCAACAAAAACCTCATTTGTACACTACAAACAGAACATTTTTAAAGCTATTTCAACCTGACCTAACCTTTCCTAACCCACCTTGACCCACTCTGGGTATCCGCTCATCGCCTGGTGTCCCCCAGCAACAAAAAATGCAAAAAGTCCCCCAGCCGCAAAAATCTGAAAAAGATTATGACGCCAACTGGAATCGATCCCCATGCTTCGGATTAGCAGTCCAATGCCTTGACCACTAGACCACCGATGCAGCTGCCGAAATTCGCTTTCGAGTCAGACTTGGATCAAATGTGCTTGAAGAACGTCTGCAATAAAAAAATGACGTCAGTGCACCTGCGATTTCGGTACGTTTCTTAAAACAAGCTTGGAGGATTTCCGGTATTTGTTGCTTGGGTAGTTTTTGTCAAGCGCGGCTTATTCAGCTCACTCTCAAATTAAAGATCAAGATTACCCCAAACAGCAATCTTATCGAATGCAGTCACTTACTCAATATCGCAGACTCAACCAAGTGCAGCTAAATCGGCTAAATTTAAGATTACTCCTTACCGCAGCTTTAACATTGTCATGACTTCAATCCGCGGCTTCACCCATTGCAGCTTATTCGGTCAAATTAAAGATTACTACAAAAACCAACATTAACGAAAGCCGTCGCTTACTCAATACCGCAGGCAGCGTCACCCAAGTGCAACTTGTCCGGTCAAATTAATGATTACTCCAAACAGCAGCTTTAGCAGAAAACTGTCGCTTACTCCAAACCACAGTTTCAGCCCAGAACAGCTTATTCATTCGAACTAAAGATTACTCGAAACGGCAGCTTTGACATAACACTGTCGTTTACTCAAATCTGCTGCTTCAGCTGAGTAACTACAGTATGTTGTCAAATTATAGATTGCATACTCCAAACAGCAGGTTTAGTGATGCGGCCTGCTATCGTTTATTATTCCAATCCGAAGCTTCAGCCAAGTCCAGTTAAATATGTAAAATAAATTATTGCAAAAATCGAAGCTTTTGTGATACAATCGCTTTCTCCAAACAGAAGCTTCAGCAAGTTCAGAGATCTGCAGATTGCTTCTGTCTTTTCGTGGGGACAGAGTTGAAGTTGAATGCGTTGGGTGAAGTTGAGTTGTCTGGCTGACGACAACTAATTGGGCCAGTCCAGAGTCCGGGTCTTGACCTATTTGATTTCTCCGTATGGAATACCGAATGGTAAAAGGTATAGCAAAGTTACACCTGATCTCCGGGAATAAACAAATGCCCTTTCAGCGGACGTGCACGTGGGTACAAAGTATAACTACTTCTTTTTGTGCCGGAATAATGTACCCACCGCACCTGAACCTGTGGCAAAGCGCTATACGCAAGGGTACCACCAGTTTTAATTTGTCAATTGACACCCTGGGATCAGGTACCATTGATGGGCTTGTTTGCCATTTGGAGCTTGATTTACGGGGCATCTTCTTAACACCAGGAAATAGACAGTAAACTTGTTTCCTGAAACTGCCACAGGAAAATTCGCATCCAAACTCCAGTGGCTTATTTGACACACGGTGGATCTGCGTGTGTGCGCTTGTATGAAAGCATGTCAGATTTCTGCGTTGCGGATCAACTATCGGTGTAAAGATCTTTATTTTTGCAAACTCACATGTTTCCAAAAAACGAATTTGCTAATCCTGACCAGAAAAGATAATATGGATGCAATCAATAAATTGAACAGAGTTAACACATTGTAAACCAAGAAAATCCGGTGTGGTAACAATCAAAGAAATAAAAGTCCTCCTTGTATCCCTGCTGGACGGTTTACTTCCCCATTCCACCGCTTAATCCAGTGTTGCCTCCTACGTTGGTGGTCGTAGAGAGAAATTTCTGATTGGTGAATGGGTTGTTCAGGTCGAATCCGGTGTTCAAATTCAATCCAGTGTTTGTACTTCCATTCGGTCCAGTCGTTGGAGGATTCTGGGTATTTGTTGTTTGGGTGGTTTGTGTGTATTGAGGAGGCGCGATGTACGATTGGGAGTAGGATTGCTGAGTTGTTTTATAATTGCTTGTCTGTTGGGGAGGCGGTTGATTTCCCATTGATGTGCTAAACTGTGTGTTGAAGCCAGTCTGTGGTGGAGGCTGATTGTAAGAAGTTGGTTGAGGCTGTGAAGGTTGGTTGTAGGACATGCTTGTAGTGTACTGAGGTTGCGGGTATTGGGGTTGCGGTTGAGGCTGAGGTGTGTAAGATACACTGGAGCCATACTGAGGCTGTGGCTGCGGCTGAGGCTGTGGCTGCGGCTGCTGCTGCGGCGGGTTGTAAGATACACTGGGGCTATACTGAGGCTGTGGCTGCGGCTGCGACGGCGGCTGGTTGTAAGACACAGTGGGACCAGACGACGGCTGCGTGTAATAAGTGGTTTGTTTTGGTTGTTGCTGGTTATACTGAGTGGTCTGCGGTTGTTTGTACTGAGTTGGTGGCGATTGGTACGAAGTCTGAGTTTGGGGTTGCTGATTGTACGTTTGACTTTGAGATGGGTAATTGCTCTGCCTTGGTTGATCCTGGGAACCTTGACTTGTGGGGTACTGGTTTTGATGTGTTTTCTGGTTGCTGTCGGGTGAATTTTCTGTCCTCTCAATTATGATGATTGTCTGCTGAGTTTCGCCGTCATCCTGGCGTGGTTGTGGTTCCGGTTGCGGCTGCTGTTGCGGCTGAGGCTGCGGTGGCGGTTGGTAAGGCTGCTGAACGTAGATCGGTCTCGACGAAGGACAAATCTGCGTGCAAAGACCTTGCATCTGCTGCTTGGTGGTGTCTATTCCAAGCGAGTTCACTTGGCCTGCCAGTTTCTGGAGCTTGACGATACCCACACACTGTCCGCTGACATTAAACCGGACATTTCCACTGGCGAGATCCGCCTCTCGAAGCTGGCTGGCTGAGACGAACTGATCATTGATGACAAATCCGGGTGTGTTGCCATCAACATGATAGGCATTCGCCAAGTTGATTGCAGAGGGCAGATCGATAGCTGGTGTGTTTGGCGTGCACCGTGGGTTGGGTTGTGACTCCTGCTGGGGATTGCTGTTCCCGTTGGTGTTGGTTGATTGCGAATTAGAATTTGGGTCACTTAACTGGGGATAACTTCCTGTTTGAGGACTTCGCTTTTCACGAGCCTCTGCTCGACAGTCCCTGGCGAACAGAGATATCTGAAAGAATGGTTAGAATTGATGTGAATAAGGTAACAGAGAGAGAGTTCAATAAACCATGAAGATACTGGTAACCGAGATAATAAAGTTGAGCCGTGCCCAAAACTGCCAAAATATTACTTGGACGAAATACAATTGGTCAATTACAATGGTATTCGTAAAACATTCATGAAGTTAAATAGGCCAATTATTACAAAAGCAAAAACGCCAACACAGTACACATTTCAGATGTATATGTGGCGTGACCTTTGGAATCATTAGCTCTTCTGTTGGCAAGGAAACCTGCAGGGAAGTACAACCAGAGAGAGAATCAATTTCAAGACCAGTTTTATTTTCATATCATATCATGAAAACGAGGGGAAAATGTTGTGATCAAAAGGAGAAGATAGAAGAGCAAAATGTAACAAGAAATCAAACAAATCTTGGATTCTGTGCCAATGTCAATCCAATGTCATGTTGCGGAGTACCCAAATTTGGCCAAGACTGCTTATCAGGTCTGTAGTTCAATCGACTTCTGGTGTTGGGATTGCACGTCAAGCAGTTCACGGGTCCAGCTCTTCATCATCAATCATTCGTGCTGCTGTCGTATCCCTCTCTTTTCCTCAGCCCTCTCAGTTTGGCCTGTTGGTTTGATGATTGCCACCGTCCACATTGGTGTTCAGATGTGTGCTGGATACGAGCTTGGAGTCCCCCAATAATGAGAGCGATGTATCCGTATCCAAAGATGAGCTTGTTGCCTTCTGGGTCTGATCTGACTGACTGAGGCTTCCTGTAGAAGAATTTCCGGAACTTGTCAATTCTATTGATGAACTGTGGTTGAACACGTTGGTTTGGAATTGCTGTTCGGTGTAGGATTTCGAATAGTTGTAAGAATGGGAAGTCTTAAAGGTGGAATAGGTATCATTCCTCGAATAGCTATTGTTCGAACTACCTTGACCCGTTGAGTCAAAATAGCTTGCCAGCTGGCCGCTTTGTGATTGGGTGTAATTCTGCAAAGCCTTTTGCGTGGGAAGGCTTGGAACTGTGTTATCTGTAGGATATTGGGACTGGTATCCGCTATTTCCACTGTTTCTGGTTACCTGAGAAGATGGCGTAAACGCTTCTCCGGTTTGACCGTCCCGGTTTAAACTGGTGCCTTGGTCTGTTGTGCCACTGCTATAGCGAAAATAAAAATCGGGCAGCATTGAATCAGAAGTGGATCTTGATATGGCAATATCTGTATGGATTCCGTCACTGCTCGTTGAGTCGTCAAATGACGGTGGCTGGGGTGGAGAACCTGGAGACGGAGGCTGCCAATTCATGTTTTGTTGATAGGTGGGATAATTCTGTGTAGGCAGTTGTGGAAACGAGCTCTCTGGGCTGGGTTGATTGGTCGGGTAAAAAGGTTGTGTGCTCACAAAATACGGATTTTCCACCGGAGGCTGTTTAAGTGGAGTATTTTCTTGCGGGTAATTTGGGAGTTGTTGAGGTTGGTTAGAATAATCATTCGGCAAGTAGTCGTTTTGAGGATTTTGCGGTGTTTGTTGGTAAGTTGCATAATCTGGAGTAGGTGCTTTACTTTCGTAACTTTCTGGCGCTGGTTGGTCGCTTGGATAACTTAGAGGGAGCGTCTCAGTATGGGGATTTTGTGGTTTTGGTTGCGAAGCCGGATAACTTTGAGTGGGTGTTTCAGTTTTGGGACTTTCAGAGAATGTGGGTCGAGGATTAATGAATTGAGGTTGATTTTCAACTGGAGGCTGTTTTCGTGGAGTATGATCTTGGGGGATATTTCCCAGTGGAAGTTGTTGAGATTGACTTTGTCTAGGATAATCATTTGGCGAGTAGTTGTTTTGAGGGTTTTGCGGTGTTTGTTGGTTAGTTGGATAATTTGGCGTAGGTGTTTTACTTTCGGAACTTTCTGGCACTGGTTGGTCGCTTGGATAACTTAGAGGGAGCGTCTCAGTGTGGTGATTTTGTGGTTTTGGTTGCAAAACCGGATAACTTTGAGTGGGTGTTTCAGTTTTGGGACTTTCAGCGAATGTGGGTAGAGGATTAGTGAATTGGGGTTGATTTTCAACTGGAGGCTGTTTTAGTGGAGTATTATCTTTGGGGATATTTCCCAGTGGGAGTTGTTGAGGTTGAGTAGGATACTCATTTGGCGAGTAGTTGTTTTGAGGGTATTGGGGTGTTTGTTGGTTAGTTGGATAATTTGGAGTAGGTGTTTTACTTTCGGGACTTTTTGGCACTGGCTCGTCGCTTGGATAACTTAGAGAGAGCGTCTCACTCTGGGGATTTTGTGGTTTTGGTTGCAAAGCCGGATAACTCTGAGTAGGTGTTTCAGTTTTGGGACTTTCAGAAAATGTGGGTCGAGGATTGGTGAATTGCGATTGATTTTGCTGGTTGTCAATAGGCTGTGTGTTTCCTGTATCTTGAGAGGTTGGGCTGTTTGTTGGAAAATATGGGACTGTAACTTGGTTTGGTAAGGTTTGTGGTCTTTGCGGAGCAGATTGGAAATCTGTTGGCGAGCTGGGATTTTCCCGAGGTTGACTATCTTGGGGATAGGGGTGGGTGTAGGAAGCTGACGGATTTTGAGGACTATTTTGATCGGGTGGTTGATATGCGCTTTGTGGTGAATTATTTGGGATTGGGTAGGTTTTTTTCGGAGGAGAGTTTTCCACAGGAATATCCGGCGAATTGTTGGTATTGGTAGTGCCAGGTGCTTTCTCTTCGTAAGGCTGTGGTTGGGCTCCATTTTTTGGAATTAGTTGCTGTTTCGTTGGAGTATAATCCCGTGACTGGTTTGGGCTTTCCGGAGCCTGCTGAACTTCTGGAGTAATGTTGGGATTTTGGGAACTGGGCAAGTCTGCAGAATAATCTGATAATGGTGTTAAGATACCAGAATTTGGTCTATTATTCAAGGGAGTGTGCACATTTTGGGGATTTTCGGTGTTGCGGTTATTTTCGGGATATGTTAATGGCGTATTTTGCAAGTTGGGCTGATATGGCGATTTATCCGGTGGTGGGTTGTAGCTGTTCACGTTGGATTCACCTCTTGGATAATCGGGCGATGAATAAGAATTTTGAGGAATTTTGGCGTCAAGATCATTCTGTGGGAAGCTTAATGGTTCTGTCAAGCTTTGAGGATTTCTTTGTTGAGGTCGGTCAAAAGACAGAGGTAAGTAATCATTCGCAGGGGTTACGGGTTTGAGGGGGTGCTCTGCAGTTGGGTAATCAGGTGAGGAGTATGTACTTGGAAGAGTTTGGATACTAGGTTCATATTGTGGGAAATGTTGCGATTGAGATGGACTTCCAGAATTCTCCAGTAAGGGTTGCTTAGATGGTGATGGACTGTTGTTTTGTGGGACGGGGCGATCCTGGGAATATTTGGGCAAGGAATAGCTGTTTCGTGGACTTTGCATGCTAGTCTCATCATCGGGGAAGTGTAGGTTCCCAGTTGTACTTTGGATTGGCTGATAAACGTAATTAGGTAAGTTATCAAGCAACGGACTTGAGGTTTGAGGACGAGGTTGATAAATTGGATAATTTCGTGAGGAGGGAGTATTGCCAGGATTTTGTTGTGGGCCTACAGGTGCGTCTTGGGGAAAGTGTAAAGGTTCTACTGTGCTTTGAAGATTATTGGGAATTTGTTGTCCAGGAAAACTATCCTGATAATCAGGCGTTGGGTTTGCTGGATTCTGAGGTAGGGGTCGATAAAATTGGTAATCTGGTGTAGTATAAATACTTTTCGGCTTTTTCAGTGTTGGTGGATTGGATGAATAATTTGGAGATGGAATTGTGCCATCGGGCTCCCGGCTGGGGTAATCAGGATTCGTGTAAATGGTTTTGGGATATTGTTGAGAAGGTTGCGTTGGTGAATAATCTGGTGATTGATATGTCGGTTTGAGGGGCGGCTGACTATTTGGGGAGTTAGGTGATCTGTTTATTGTGTTTGGATAATATGTATTCGGTTGGTCAGAAGCCAATGTTGGAGTTGGAGTTTTCTTTTCCAGTTGAGGGTTTTTGGTTATGAAACCAGGTGATCTGTCGATGACGTTAGGATAATCAACAGGCGTTTTAACATCAGGACTTTGATCCGATGCTTGGCTGTCCGGCGCTTTCGGTGCATTTGGTATCGGCGGAAAATCACTGGGATTGTCCAAATACACTTGGGCATTTGACGACGAGGCTGGTGGAGGGGTATACTTCGGAAATTGTTCATTAGGGGGATAATAAAAGCGATAGTAGGTTGGGGAATAACTCTGTGCCAGTGGGTAGGTACTGTAGGTGGTGTTACTTCCCGTCCGGCCGTCGCTACAGAATTGTATGGTTTGCGTCCGACGTCCGTCCTCTGATTTGCCGGAAAAGGAAACTGTCGGAGTGGTTGATGCTTGGTCCTTTTGTGGATAGTTTTGAAAATTCAGATATCCAGTGGTGTTCATCGGCGGCCCTGATGGGACGCGGATTGTGTTTGCCGTCGTTCCTGCATCAGCAGTCTCCTGCTTCGAGAATCCCAGGCTAGAGTTCATTCCTATTCCCCCTGTGCTAACATCGATTTTTTTCGAATAGTCGAGATTGACGCCGCCCAGCCAATTAGGAAGAGAAAATTTCATGCTGCTGGATAACCCGGCAGAGTTCCCATCAAGATAGTAGGTGTTTGTATTGTCGGAGGATCTGTCGAATATCTGTGCGGTCGGCGCATAATTTTGGCCTGGTTGATAATTGCGATTTTGAGAATCTAATCTCTGCCACGTCGTTTGCGATAACTGTTCCCAGGTTGACACGACACCTTGATCACCGAATGGGTTGCTTAACTGTGGATAGGTCCCCACTGAAGTCCCTGGGCTCTGAGCGGCTGCTCTTGTGATATCAGAAAAGAGCAAGATCTGAAATAATTTTTACAATTTATTGTCTTCATCATAGCAATAAACCAGAGTTTAGGCATGAAGATTGGAAACGAAAACGATCAAGTCAAGAACATCAAAATTAATTTTGTATTTGACATTTATGGATATTTGAAATTTCTTTACGATTATAAAAATCAAGTTCTTTCTGCATTATTTTAATCCTGTTTAAATTGAAAATATAAACATTAAATCATTACAATTCGGGAAATATCTTCGCCCAAATCAGTGAATCCCAAACTTGGCTGAATGTGGCCAATTCCTCAATTCCTCATTTGCCATCATTTCTTCTTTCCCATTCCTCCATTGAAGCCAGTGCCTCCTCCTGTGTTCATACTTGTCGAAAGGATCTTGTTTCCGAAAAATGGATCTTTCACTTCGAAATCTGTTCCGAATCCGCCACCAACTCCATTGAACAATCCCGTGGGTCCTGCATTTCCACCGTGGGCCGCATTTCCGTGAACATTTGACGAGACGATTTCCTTACCGGTCAAGGGATTACTCAGGGTTGTACCGAAATCCACTCCACCACCGGTAGTTGAGCCAATCCCCGGTTGTGATGATTGCTGTTGTGGAGGATAGCTGGATGGCTGAGGCGGAGGATTCTGGTATTGTGTTTGATAATTTGGTTGCGGTTGATAAGTGGGTTGTGGCTGATAAGTGGGTTGTGGTTGATATGTGGGTTGTTGTTGATTGCTCGAAGGATAGGTTTGATAAGTTTGCGATTGTTGATCAGGACCGCAATTCTGCGATTGGATATCTGGCTGCGTGTACGTGGTTGGACCGGTATTTGCGCTGAATGTGTACTGTTGGTTAGGCGGATAGCTATTGGTGTTACCTTGCGTGTAAGGCTGTTGGTTATCAGAATAGCTATTGTATTGGTAGGTGGGGGAAGGATAATTCTCGTTAGCTTTGGCTTCCCTCTTCGATCTGGACGAACCTTGACCATTGGTGCCCTGATTTGTTTGATAATACTGCGATTGCGGTTGACTCTGTGTGGTGTAAATTAAGGGGTTGTTGATGGGACATATCCGAGGGCAAAGTGAATTCATGTTGTCCGGTCTAATATCTATGCCCATGGCGTTGACCCTTTGCGCAAGCTTCACCAAGCTGCTCATGTCCACAGGAGTTCCCAGAACGTTGAGACCGATAACACCGTTCCGGTTGATGACCTGAGGCATCTGGATTGCAGGAACGAATTTGCTTCCGAAGATGAAACCAGGTTGCGTATCGTCTCCAGAATGGAATGATTCTGCCATGTAAAGTGCGGTTGGTAGCGTCACTGGTGTGCCCGGTGCCATTGTAGAACTACCATGCGAGTTCCCTTGACTGTAGGAACTAGAACTAGTCTGGTAGGTGGTGCTTGAGCCATCGCTTCCCTGCTGGTTCGGGACTTGATTGGTCTGCCTCTTGTGTATTAAGTGGGGATGTTTGTTGGCTGATCCGGAGAGAGCAAGTGCAACCTGCAATATATATAGAGATACACCAAATGTAGGTTTCGTAGTCACGACTCAATTCAGGTCTGGAGAACGTTCCAGACAAGGGGTGCTAACTTTACAACACCCTGGCCCAATTTTTTTGTTTGTTGGTTTTTGTACCTTGCAACCAATTACAAGTTGCAACTTGCTCTCTCCGTTTCAAACAACTTTTCCTGCTTGAAAATTCAAATGAACTGAAAATGCACAAAAACATGACAAATTGATCACTTTTGAATACACGACAGAGATATTTACTTTTCTACGAAAATTCATGTAAAAACCTAGAATTAGCAGGATCATAAAAATAGAAGGTTAAAATGTTTGGCGAAATTCCACCGAATCATAGAGAAAGCGTCGTTTTCCTTGATGTCTACAATTTTTATAACCACGTATGATCAAACATTAAGAAAAAACAAATGCTGTTCAAAATGAAATCCTCACGAAGTACTTAAAATCCTCCGATTTCAATAAAATATTGGGGTTTTGCTCCTGTGCAAATTAGAGTCATTATTTGTGCAAACTTTTATTTTGGTGGCTATCACAGGTGTGAAGATTTCGCTACTTTCTTTATTCTAGTCAGGTGTTATCGTTTATGCTCGGAATGAAGGTGCTTTTGTCACAGCAGGACAACGCACCAGCACACAACAACACAGTTGCATCAAGATGACATCGGATTGCCAGCACCAGTATTGCCACATCCACTTTTCGCCTGATCGCTCTCCTTCTGATTACCTTCTCTTTCCGTTGTTGAAGAAAGTTCATCGAGGGGAACGCTTCTCTCTGCCGATGTCGACGTGGGGAACGCCATGGAGACTTGGTTTTCTGGCAGCCGGCGTTTTACAAAGAGCCCGTCCAAAAATTTACTCATCGATGGGAAAAATTCGTCACTCTGCGAGGAGACATGGAGAACTGTCAAGCTTAGTACGAAGTTTCAATTCAATCGGATAGCTGCAACACCCTTAGAGAAATTTCATTTTGAACAGCCCTCCTACACTTTCGATTTCTATTGAGACAGCTGAAAATATCTCGTAAAATGGAAAATATTTTTCAACTTTTTCGTCTTGACACCTCGAACGATTTTGCTCATTTCTGATCTCCTTCTCATGGAACCGATTAAAAGGTCTGTGTCGCTTCCATGCTATTTCATTTGGAAAATAAACGCAAAACCGACAAATGTCACTCTCGGACTGAAAACGGCACAAATTCGGCTCAAGCTTTACAATTCCACAAGGGATTAGGTGTGGTGAATCCCAATTTCCCGGTATCCGGCGTGTCCGCAGGGTAGCCTGTAAATGCTCCCGTGTTTATGTTCCAGGTTTGAGGATTTCATCCCAAAGAATATTTGTTACGAGAAACCATTTTGGCTGCGGTACTGCTCGTATGTATAACGTTATCAAAAATGTTCGCACACATACGCCGGTGAGTTCCAATTTACGAATAAAACATCTTTTCGTTTTCCAATTGTCATGTTACCTAAGTATAGCGGTACTCGTTTAACTGCTCTATTGGGACAAACTACAAAAAAATCGAGATTGAAGCTGCACCGAGAAAATTCGCAATTATTTTGGAACGGCTTTCGGCAACAAAAACGTTTTTCGGACGTGACTGACACGTTCTTGGAACAATGGATTCCTCCACTTCCATCATGCTTCTCGCAAGAACGCAGAGGGTTACTAAATGAGGGGGACTTAAAGGGCCTGGGTGCCAGATCAGGTAAAATTGTCTTCATCTACCGAGCCCATTCGACAATAATTGCTGCAAAAGTGCCATTTTCCCGCGCAGTTGATTCGGGCCCGGTTCAGCGTCTCCAATTCGGAGCGCAAATGCATAGAGAGAGCGTTCGCTGTCGAATATGCATACGAAGCCAGTTTAACCAAATTTATGTATCCCCGATTGAGAAAAATTGTGGTTTGATACTCACTGCTCCCAGCCCTGTGGACTAATAACATTGTAGTTTTGGTGTGTTTGCTAAAATTGCGTTATGCTAATGGATGGAGCCGCAGGAAAACCGAGCCTCAGACATTTTTCTTCCGGTGCAAAAAATTCCAGGAAAATGAGTTTAACTTTTTTCAACATTGTTTTTGGAAACTTCATTCTGATGGACATTGATAGATATACCATAATTGCATCGGGCGCAATGAATTCAAGCAATTTGTCGAAACTCGGAGAGTTTGCATGACTGTGTTCGCAGTTCCTCCCGTAAAAACCGAAAAAACCCGAAAAAATGAAAATGAAAAATGGCTCGGGATTTCACATTCTGCTTGGAGAAGGGAATTTTCATATTTCAGCAGGTGGCCTTTCGAATTATCAACAAATTATCAACAAACAAAAAAATGAACAAATGGCAAGATTCAAAAATTTGTAACACTTTTTTCCGTGGGGAGTTCAAGTCGGGATTAAATTGTGCCGATGAATAAATTTGACCCCCTGCCTCACATTTTTCCGAAGTGGTGGGGCAGGGGTCCAGATTTACGCCTGGGCGCAAATTAAACCTCGACTTGAACTCCCCACGGTTTTTTATCGTGTGATGTTTTTGCCACCGTAACTTTCTTTGGACCAAGGTTTTAAGACCGTTGTGTCCAGTCGCAAACGTGTGCCGAGGATATTGACATGGGATCAATAAATTGAGATGAGAAATGCCACTGCTGAGCATGCAAACAACCACAAATAAATTTCAGTTTGGCGTAAATTCCTTTTTGAAGTATTGGAATCGTATTTTTAGATTCTGCATATTTCAACAAAAAGTTCTGAAACACCAGTTTATTGCCATAAAACGCTGTATTTTGAAGTTGTGGCCCTACAAGCATCATCATTGTTTTCTGACAGACCTTTTACATCCTTTTCGGTGACTACCTTTTCCAGAAGTTTTGCTGTTCCAATGTGCAGGTGTTCTATGGCTTGTTTTCACATGAGCAATTTAGGCCAGCTGCAGGCTCTGTGACAGCAAAAAAGCAACTCGTGCGGTCAAAATACTGAACCACAAGACTGATATCCAGGGATGTTACTTTTAAAAGATCTACCCTGTACATTATGTTGATTTTTCTCAACGAATGAGGTGAACTAATGAGGTGTGATAAATAATGTGAAGGGGACTGTCAGCGTTGAATTGAGTTTTCTTGCGGTGTCAGAGTCTGATAGAGAGAATGCTAGAAAGGCAAAAAATACTTTGTTCCTTTGAGATCTCTCCGAACTTCTATCATTTGGTATCCTGTTCTTATTGACAGCCAAGATAATTGTTTTCAGCCAAGGCCCGCCCAATTGTTCTGATTAGAGTAAAAGTATGATTTTGTTGCGAAAGTTTTTAATTTGTTGTGCATGAATCATTTCAAGAGGATAACATCTGTTGGGGCATCTTGTGCCAACCATTTTTTGAATTTAGCATATCAAAATAGATGAAAAATAAGTATCCCTGTTCCATATTCCTTTTCCAATGTTTGACGAATAGTTTTTTTAGTCTCATGTTCGTGGATTTCGAATCCTGACATCGTTCTGGTGTCTGACTGCTGCTCGTTAACAGAATAAATGGCTCATCAGCAATTTGGTTGGTCGGATGATCATTGTGGCAGTACCACGAATCAGTCACAAAGGTTTCGAAGATAACATTTTATTGTTCTTCTTGCTCTTGCTGCTGCTGTTGCTGTCTGGGCGCAGGGCGTCTGTTCGCCGGTCGCCTGACAATTTCAAATCTATCCGCATCGTTGATGTCAAAGTTTTCCAAGTCTTCCGGGCCTATTCCATCCAATACTGTAACGACTCTGTTTCCTCCGCCTCCCTGCCCACCGCCTTGAAGACGTCCGCCGCCTTGAAGTCGTCCACCACCTTCCAGACGGCCACCACCTTCCAGACGTCCACCACCTTCCAGACGGCCACCACCACCTTCCAGTTCCCCTCCTCCAATGCCAACAGCAACTCCCGTTCCATCTCCTCCAAGCCCTGTGGCAATCCCAACCACTTCCCCTCCGCCCAGACCGGTGCCGACTCCAAGTAACTCCCCAGTTCCCACACCTACACCAACCCCTGTTCCACCTCCCACAATCCCACCACCTCCGGTGACAACAGTACCTGTCCCAATGCCCACTCCGGTTCCAAAGCCACCTCCGCCAACAACTGTCCCCAGTGTTCCTGTCGCTTCCTCCACAACTCCCAGCCTTCCTCGGTTTATCATTCCCATGCGTCCCCTTCCGCGCATTCCGAAGCCACCTCTAATTCTGATCATGCCTCCTCTGTGACGCGGTCTTGGAGTTGTAGTCGTCGTTGGTACGGTAGGCACATATGGCTGTTCAGGATATTGGTAATCTGGTGGCGGCTGGGGTTGTTCCACCTGTCTGTTACTTGTTGGAGGATGTCCAACTCCGATGCTGAAGCGCTGCCTTCCTTGTCGTGTACTTGGTGCGGGGCATTTACACGGCATTCCTGCGCAGAGTGATATCACCTTCTCTGGAGGTGTCTATGCCGATGGATCGTGCAGTGTTTGCAAACCTTATCAGCGTATCGATGTCGATTGGATTACCCATGACGTTGACGGCAATCTTGCCGTTCTGGTTGAGCACTTCTTGGAAGTGGCTGGCCACAAGGAATCTGTTTTGAATGACGAATCCAGGAGTGTTGCCCTGTACGCGATACGCGTTGGCAAGATTGATGGCAGTGCCAACGGTTACTGGTTTGCTGTATCCTGTCTGGTACCCGCCGTAGCCTTGTTGAGGGTACTGCCGCGTTTGAGGGTACTGTTGCTGGGGATACTGCTGTTGAGGGTACTGGTTCTGAGGATACTGCGTTGAGGATACTGCTGTTGTTGACGGGGATATTGCGGTGCTGGCCTGGGTAATGGTCTGGGTCTCGGCCTGGGTTGTGGGTACGGCGATTTGGATGGCGTGCTTGGTTTTTGTGCTCTTGGAGGTTGTGGCTGGTCCTCACTCTCGGGGGTGGAAGGTTCTTTTCCTGATCTTCAGGATAGTCGTCCGTTTCGGCTTCCTGAGGAAGACTCAGCGCCACCTGCGAAATATCATAAGGAGAAACAATGAGAACTTTTCGGTTTGCCCTTTCCATTTTAGTGAAATTTTAGCGTCGCTGCAAAATCGCAGATGGAAGTCTTCCAGGGAAAGAGATTCTGTCTCGGGAAACAACTGTCCAAAAGGGAAGC
>JASGXE010015031.1:0-35928 GCA_030068105.1 Sinentomon sp. SZTP_YWyxl
CACCTGAAGAAAATGATATGCACCACTTCAGTGAACCCCGTTTTAAACCATCTTTCACTGGGCCCCCTTTGGTAGCCACCAATACCCTCCACTCTGCTCTCCAGATCCACCTCCCATGCATGCCCCGTGCTTTAGATACCTCTTCGTGGCAAATAGTTCAATGTCGATAAGGGAATCAGTGCTGCCATTTCAACTTCGTTGAAGACTTGGGAGCACGCAGTGTCCGGGATGAGTTCAATGTCGATAAGGGAATTAGTGCTGCCATTTCAACTTCGTTGAAGACTTAGGAGCACGCAGTGTCCGGGATGGAATCATTGTGCCTCCCCGAAAAAAAAAGAATCCATTTTTTTCTAAAATTAAATAACTTCAGGACTGATTGAACTGCCTTCGATGATCGCTGAACTTCGAAATGTGATTGATATCTCGGGAACCATATGTTCAGTGCAAGGAGAACTTTAAGGATAAGCCAAAATCCAAAAATGGGATTTTGGCCAAAATCACTTTTTCACCTCCTCAAGGGTATGCCCCCACCAATCCCAGGGTACCCTTGTCCTCCATTCAAAAGGGTTTTTAAGAAGCAAGCAACCAAACAAACCTGAATGTCGCAAAGCTGTACAGCTATCCTGAGATGAACTCATTGAGAATAGGGTTTTACTGAGCTCATTTTGGTTTTCTGTTTTCAGCAGAGACAACAAGCCACACACCATATCTGCCTTGACATCGACAAGAGGTTTCTCAGCTGAGGTCTTACTCTTCTCAATGGTGCTTGCAGCAAAACTGACAACCGAGGATGCATCCTGAAAGATAAAGGGGAGAAAAACACATCAAAATCAACATACAAGCAGATCACTGTAACACGAGTTGAATAAGTTAGTGTTATTTCTGCACAAATCCAATATCCAGCGCAATCAATCGAACAATGAATTGGTTAATCAATTTTCAGAAGCCCAGAATATTAACGTGTGTCACAAAAATGCAGCAACCTCAAGACAAGGGTTAGATAAGCAAACGAAACAAACAGCTAAAAGGGATGCTTTGGCCGTGGTGCTTTCGGGAGGGAGCTCTCAAAAAGCGTTCATTCCTTCATTTAAGGGGGGGGGCTCACCATGAAAAGGTGAAAAAGAAAATAGCTCGTTTTCAAATGCTGTTCCCCCTGATACTGTGATGTTTTCTGAGCGTTTTGGTTCAAAAATGAGTAAAATCCATTGAGAAATAGAAATGGCTTCAAAAGACCAAGTTTCAACAAGCGATGCAAATGCGACCACTGCATTTTCACTATTTCCCTCAAAAATTGACCATTCGAAACCCAGTTTTTCAAACATTTTGATTTCCGGTCCAAAAAAGACTTTAGAAAGACTTTACATTTCTGTTGTATTTAGGGCTAGAAAGGTGAAATTTGGTACGAAGATTGAACAAATGTGCTCTTTCACGTGACAGTCGGAATTTTCAATTTCTTTTGCCTTAACCATGTTTGACCCTAATTGTCGAAATAACCTGATGCTTGGTTGTCGCGATATGTTTTTACTTCCAAAACACCTTCTTGGGAGTCAAAAGTTTGACATTCTGACTCTGTCACTTGAATTTTCATCAAATTTTGACCCTGTTTTCAATATCAAAGTGAAAAAATGTCCACTAAATAATCCGGGCACCGCTACAAAGTTTCGGTGAACTTCTTTGCTAAAAAGGCTGCCATATGAAAACCAGATGACTCAGGGGGCTGAAATTTTGCATTAACACTGGGTTTGGAATTGTCGATTTTGGAATTTTGGGTGGGCCCCCCTTAAAATTTTGCATACAATTATAGACACGTCAGCGTAACATGCTTTTATGGCAGTGCACGTGACAGCCATCAAGGGAGAAATATCAATTTTCAAATAATTGGCTGGCTGAAACCTTTGTTCACATTTAGTAAAATGAAAAAATTCGAAAATCCGGCAACAATGGCCTGAAAAAAGCAAAAGATATGGCAAAATCGTGGAAATCGGCTCAGGAATGAAGGAATAAACAGGGAACCACAGAAGGAGAAGTGAGGTGAAACTGTGGGGGGAGTGGCCTTGTCTCGAGTCTGCCATGATGCCCTGCACACAGTCCACCACCAATCACGTCTCATCTGCACACTTCAAAATCCTCTTATTTGTTCATGAATCTCGCAAATATAAAGGCTGCAACTATTCGTCAGTGCAGCCTTTCTTTGAAATCAAATTTTCTCTCTTTGTTTTATCACAGTTATTTAATGTTAATTTGCTGCCATTGCACGACAGGTAATTTCCACAATGTTTCCAACAGGGTTTTGAATTTTGGATATGTCAGGAGGAACGCAAGAGGTGTGGGTGACCCACGTAGATTAGCATAACAAGCAGGGATCAGATGAGCCAAACGCTGGAGCAAAATTCACACCAGAGCATGAAACTTGAAATGAACAAGTTTTTTTTGTATCTATCAACCAAAAAGTTGCCCGAGCTTAACAATCGGGAAAGCAGTTACCTTACTGCAAAACTCTGGTAAGAACTCAACAAAACTCAACATGTTTTATGCATGAGACATTTTCTTTCTATGTATTTGAAAAAGAAAACTTTTCGTTCAGCTTGTTCAGCCCGATGTTTGTAAAAGTTGTAAATCATGTAAAATTTCAAACACAAACATACATGGCTTTTGTTAAAGCTTTCTGCCGTTGGGTCACTGTGCCACAGTCCCCTTTCCGAAATCCAATCGGAAAAGTAATCATCCGGGGGAGGATCCCCACCATCCAACATGGATGCTGAATGCTGTTGGGAAGTTGTTTGGGACATTGGTTCAGGTGTTGCCGAAGTGACTGCTGTGGGTGCCATGCTGCCAGGTCCACGAGAATCACTTTCAATCCAGCATTCTCTGGGGCGGAACATGCTTACCTGCAAAATGTTATCCATAGAAAAAGAGTTTAGAACGTAGGCTACTCTGGCAACTGCAACTTGAAGAAATGAAAGAAATCAGCGGATTTGTGTGCTTTTGCATGTTTGCTGTGATTGGTTTCTCAACCCCCTGCTTTGATATTTTTGTGATTTGTATCATTTCGATTCAGTTGATGTGCCATTTAACGTGCATATTTTTGCATGTTTCACATTTTTTCATGCTCTGCGAAAAAGTCAAAGAATTTGCTTGAAATTCATAATTTTCAGCTCCAGGATGGTCCCTGGGAACAACTAATTGGATGCGTTCCTCATGTTCGCAGTAATCAAACTTGTAGCGACAAAATTCGTGCCGACCGCCCATTTTGGAGATGCCTCCCCAAAGTTCCCAATGTGAGCGTTTTCTGGGTGCATGTGGGAGTCGATTTATTTGTTGTGTTGAATTCTGATTTTTGGTAACGTTCTCCCAAGGCAAACTGAAGAAAAAACATTTGTGGCGGTTGAGTAGCTAGATTGGTTAGGATGTGCTAATTTGTTTCTCCTTTCTATTCCCCTAGGTGGGTGGGAGGGGAATTACAGAATTTGAGGTTGGAGGTTTTGGAATCAGTTGGAGATTTCAGTTGTTGTGCTGGCAGGGAGGCCAGGCACAAGTGAAAGGACCAACCTTGATTTTGTTGGTCGGCTGGTGATGCCAAAGATTGACAGCTAAAAGGCTGTAGAAGAAGGGTGTGATCTTTAGACAAGATCACAGAACAGGAGTGATCTGGGGTGAATCCAGAGCCAAAGTGTTGGGAACAGATCAAGACTGTCTGGATTGGTTGGTGATCTGGAAGAACTGTCGTTTCAAAGAAACAGCGTGGTGTGCAATTGTATAACATGGCTTCCAATAATTTCTGGACCTTTGAGAGATAGAGGAAGTGCACATATCTGAGAAGAAAATCACAGCACCAGTTGTGATTTGAGAACAAAAGTTGACTGAAGTGGGAGGAGGAGGGAACACAAAATTTAAGAACATTTGGGAAGTCTCTTACCAACACCTGGAGGGAAGTGACATAATTGACAGTGATGGATGGTGATATGTAGAGAAGAGTTTATAATATGTTTGTTGTTCAATTTAATTGAAGTGTCTAAATTGACTGACTAATTTGTGATTCTCTTTATCTTTACCCTTGAATAAAATTAGGTACCTTCAAAGTGATCTCTGATTGGAATATCAGAAACTTGTTTGGGGCGAGTGATTAAAGCTTGAGTGCCACAAATTAGGGTTAAGATTTGTGTTGATCTTATAGAGGAAATGAGAAGTTGAAGATAAAAGAAGCAAGAAGAATTGACGGCTTGAGGTTAGTGTCCGTCACACATTCAGTGACAAAATGAGCTCCCACCCCCCTTTTCGGACATATGACCACCCAAAAATTCCAAGGGGAGTCTCATTTTGGTGTCCATGTTTGGGATTGAATAATGTGCCGGTCAATTCTCATCTTTGAGAAACATATCGCCCAAGATAAACTTGGGAAGATTTAGAAAAGATTTAGTGAAAAAGAAAAGAAAGAAAGAAAAGAAGAAAAGAAAAGATTTCGTGAAAAAATCCACTGTGATCCCCAGTTTCGAAGGCATGGCCACCAAAGTACCAAAAATTAGAAAATTTTTTCAACTAACTTGAGGAATTTTGGAGAGACATGTCTCTCACGAAAATGGGGCTTCGGAAGGAAATTATTCACTGAATGTTTTCTCTTCACTTTATCTTGGAGAACATGCTCTCCAAAAATCAGCACTGTGCGACACATACTGTTTAAATCAAAAGTCGCACAAACGATGCAGCCGCAATTTTTCATTTGCCTTTGCCTGTTTAGCGATAAAAAAACATGCCAATGAGCTTCGTTGCTTTTCCAACACAGGGTGTGCGAAATTTAAATGTTTTTGTATTCGCCAAATAAGTTGCACTTTTAAGGATCTGAAGAGTGAGGTCTTCAGGGAGGGGTCACAGCAGCAGAAAACGGTCTCCGGTCTCAAGTAAAGGACTTAAGGAGGTGTTCAGGACAACGGTCCAATGTGATGGGATCTTTCAGCCTTATCGAAAATGCTGAGACTGGATAACCAGAAGAAGCGAGCTGAATGAGACGGGTTACCCCAAGAGGGTGGGTCAGAGACACACGATTGGGCAGCCTTAGATAGCGGGAACACACCGAGACCCTCAAGAGACACAATGAGTCTCCTTACCAGACCGTGGAACTTCAGAGTGGAACTTTACAGATCACGGGACAATGCTCAAACTGGAATGAAGCATTTTTGTCCCAAAAGTTGTGCTCAGTGCGCGGATGTCACACATTCCCTCAATCTCCTGCTGCCGCCTGTCCAACGTCTCAACTGGCATTATTTGTCAAAATTTTGAGGGTTGAAAATAATTCTTTGCGGCCGCCTGGATGGGTTCATGCCCCACAGGGTGTAACACACAACTTTTGAGGTGGCGAAACGGCTTCGAGTAACCTCTCCCTTTCTACAACAAAGAGGGGTGGATTTCTACAGCGAGGGGTGGTTTCCGGATTTTGATCTCAAGCCCGCGAGAATATGTGGTTAAATAGAATTCTACCAAGGTGTAGAGTCACTTGGCAGGGATGCACATTTTTTTCTTGTTTGTACAACCAGCTTGGGAAGGAAGGATGAGTGGTTTATTCGTTCAGCTACACAGGTTGTGCGTGTGACATGGGAGGAATTGCACATGTGCGAACATGCAGTCCGCAATATTCTTGCCACTTATTGTCAGTTTTCCTCTCTCGATATCTTCAGTTTGTCAAGTTTCTTTTGTGTTTTTTTTATCTGTGCCAACTTCTTGATCTTTCTCAACAACAATGGTACCTGCAAGCTGACACACTCTCCATCTCTTCAATGATCATTCGCTTTCTGAGTTTGTGCACTGCACACCTCAATGAAGAACTTTTTGGCCTTGGATTCTAAGCTCATCGCATCAAAAGGAGTCGTAATTTTACACCCAATCCATACCTGAGCTGGCATGACCGATGCATTGCCACCTCCTCCACGAAGTAAGCTACCACCACCACTGCAATGCTCTCGATCCTTGATGAAACAAATCTGTCTTTCAAGTTCCTTCAGTTCAGCAAGCTGACTTTCAACACGGAGGTTGGCATCCTTTTCTGTTCCAAATTTGGCAAAGAAAGTCTCTTCGATTTGTCTTGCCTGCAGCTCAGTCTGTTTCTTCTCCATTTTTTTCTGGCCAACCTGCAAGCAAAAAAGAAAAAGTCAGTCTTTGGTAAAATTTAGCACATATTCGCCTTTACATAGTCAGCCAATTTCCAGCTCCAGAGATCCACGAACAATGTTGATGCATCACAATGAATGTTATCATCACCTGTTTAATCATGGAATACAGAGCCTCAAACCAACTGTGTCTCCTGCATTTTAACCTTACGAGAATCGTTGGCCTCTGTTTTGACGGCTAACAACGTGATGGCATGACCAGACTCGAGGAGTGTTCGCAGGTTGGTGGTGGAGGGGGCGTAACTACACCAGGCTGGGCACCCTTGATCATCCAACATGCACACATCATCAACGTGGTGCCAGTGCAGACAGGTATCAGTGATGCCGGGTGTTAGTCATCAAGTTAACTAAGTGATGTAGCCTCACTTCTAACTCTTAGCCTCTCAGTTTACTGTGCACTTTGCAGCAAACAAGACAGTCACAGTCCCAAAAAACGTTGAACTCCCAACGAAAAGTTTAGGATTTGCCAGAAATGGTCAAGAGTCCTCTTTCAAACATTTTTTCCACCATCCCTCAAAGCTAGGCAATAACTCGTATGGTAATAACGCCAATAACTAGACAGATGGGTGTATATCAGACCCCATGTCACAAGTCATAGTCCAAGAAAAATGATGAGCTTGAAACTGACTTCTGAAAATGTTGGATGCCAACCAGGACCACTCCTGCCAAGTGCCAATCATTTGCCAGAAGTGGTCAAGGAGTCATCTCACAAATGTTTTTCTTGCCATGCCATAAAACATGCTTGCATCAAATGGAGAATGTCTTGCTCCTACACGGGGGTCAACTGATCTTGGATTTCCTCCGATTTCCCTTTAGCCAGAAAATATGAGAAAAAATATCTGAGTGGACTCTCTGGAGATCAGCAATCCAGAAGAAAAAAAGTGATCGTGAACGAATGGCTGAACAAAAAGGCAGCTCCACTGCATAAATGTGATTACTTTCAGTGAAAAATCAAGTCATGAAAATGTGAAGAAACAAAATGATCTTTCTCTTTGTTTTTTTTTTTTCTTTGAAGGAATGGGATGCTTTAAGGTTGGGGTCCCTGACAATAATTATTGCAGAAGTATCGGCCATGAAAATGAAAACCATGATGTTTTAATTATATCTCTTAGAAATGTGTTTTGTTAAGCGGAGCAGACCAAAAGCAGTTGCCTCCCTGACCTCCCTCCATCGAAAATTGATCAATCAAATTGTTCGGAAGCTCGAGGTGGGCATTGTAATGGACAGGCTGGTGTGCTGGTTATCTCCGGTACAACACTTATTGTACCCGGAGATTACCAGCTTTCAAGGAAAAGGATATGGAAGACCTCCGGTACAATACTCATTCTACTGGAGATTATCAGCGCAACCAGCCCGGCATCATTAATCATGGAAAGGTTTAAAAATACACTTAAAAGTTGTGCGTGTAAGTCAAATTATTTCACCTGCCCAAATCCATCCATCAAATCCACTTGGCGTAATGCATGTTGGCCTGGTAGCAGGGTTCAGGGTTTCATTTGGCTCTTGTTATTTCAGTTTTCACACGGTCATTTACAACTGCAACTGGCCCTGTCGTGATTGGACGAAAGTGCAATAACTAGGAGAAAAAAAACTCGAGTAGCTAGTGCAGACAGAAACTCATTCCCATTGGAGGAAAGTGTAAATATGGTACATATGCCACTGTGAGATTTTCACCCAGAATTGTCCATTGG
Source organism: Sinentomon sp. SZTP_YWyxl (assembly GCA_030068105.1). NCBI lineage: Eukaryota > Metazoa > Arthropoda > Protura > Sinentomata > Sinentomidae > Sinentomon > Sinentomon sp. SZTP_YWyxl. The sequence continues at coordinate 7,850 of JASGXE010015031.1, forward strand.
CTGATCGGAAAGCACAAGAAACCCCGACTGAAAACCCCAACCGAGATTTTCACCGCTTTGTTCAAGAGCACCCTAATCTAATGTGGCACTCAAGTCAAAGCAGCAAGTCAAAAGTGCACCCACAAACAGACAATCGCAATTCATCCAAGTGGGGAAATGCTCAACCTGAAGCTTTTGACACATGCAAACATCACAGTGAAACATTTGTGGAAGATGTGTGAGAGCATGAGATCTGCCAAAATTGGACCATGTTCAATCCTTGTGCGGAGCCAAGATTTAAAAAAAACATAGTGAACAACATTTCTGCGAACGTAATCATTGTAAACTTCCAATAAACGTCTCCTGTGCCAACTGATATTTTGTTAATCACATTGGTGTTTACAGGAGACACAACCCTTAACACAGTTCAGTGCTGATACCTTTCGAATAGCTGTGAGTATGCAAGACCTTTTGTTTTCAGCTGAATTCTTACAATTCAAAAATGTAAAACAGGCAAAGTAGAAAGCAGAGAAGCCTGGCAAATGAGAACACCCCATCTTTGCCAAATTTGCAAACGACGATGCACCAGCCAATCATCAAATGACAATGAATGTGTAGTTCCGAGGAAGTAAAGTTCTGTTGATAGCCAGTTATCTTTAAAATCATCTCTCCGCAGAAAGACGGAAAAAGGCAGAATTCAACACTATCAGGAAATCAAATAAATGAAGCCACAAAAATAAGATACAAAAACAAAATAATAAAAGATGCCCACATCGAAAAGGGATGAGACTGTTAAAAGCATCTTTGCTGGAAAAGTATGGCTACATTATGCTTGTGGCTGCATCATCCAAGCTAGGCGAGCATTTTGAGACATGTCTTTGCAGCCAAATGAAAAATATCAAACGACTTGCATAATGCATAACCAGACAAGGAGGGAACAACGAACTGAGAAAGATAGAATGCCAACAAAAGAAGAAAAATAGCACAACAGAAAGAAATAACAAAATAGAATATGGGCCTAATAAAGAAATGAAAGAGGATTCGAATTTGGGAAATGAAAACGGAATTGAATTGTCCTGGTCATAAGAAAATAACTAACTGGCAGCCATCCAAAAAGAGAAGAGACATGGGTATGTCTGTGTGTTTTAATTTAATGCCTGAAACTAAAGCGCAGGCAGTGGAAGGAAATGCTGAAACGAAAAAGCAAACTGCACCCTGGCATCTGGTTCCTAGCTCATCCATTTGACAATCAATCACTGATTCAGTGCCTCAAGATGAAAATCATTTTGGAATTGCCGTTGAAACGTTAAACCGGTTCCAACTGAACCTCTAGTTTCCCACAAGCATCATTCGATAACTTCTTGGGTGCCAAACCATTGCCATGGAGTGTTTTTCTTTAAAAGAAGAGCTGGTTGAGATCCTTGCCAAGAATGAAGACAATCACAGCTGTTTTGGGTGCCATTTTAAATGTTTAGCACTGTGGGGCCAGCCTTGCAGAACCAAGTCAGCGGAGGCAACATTTGTTTGCAGAACTGCAGCGGATATTCAATTTATCAAGCAGAACGCACCAATCCAAAAATGAAAAGGACTCTACAACCAAAAAGGAGATAGAACTCTTTAATTCGGTCAATTTCCCCCACAGGATCGCCTTGAAATGTCAGAGATCATGATTGGCAGTTGTGTGTGGTCACTGGCATCCTGCAATATCAGCCCCATAAACTTCTTCTAAAGTGCAACCCCCAAATGAACCTTTATTTAAAAGAGCCCGTGCCTTCGAGGGCGCACCAAGCAGGAAGAGTCATCTTTAAACATTCTGGCCAGGCAATATATCTATCCACCAGCATCAATGTACTGGCAGTGGCACTCCCAGGTACAAAACCAAACAAGCCACGTACAAAAGAGATTGTACACCTGTCTGATTTATTTTGGATCACAATCACACTGTAATCCTATCCCTGCCTAAAAACTATATGATTTTTATTTAATTTTCTCACACCTTTCAGATCGTTCAACGCAGAAAAGCAGCAGCTTGGAATGTGAAATATCCAGTGGTTCAGATGTTTTTCAGACACACGCTTCTTCATTTAGAAATCAAAATCTCAGCAATTTTAAGCACCTCCTTTCTTTTTTTCTACATAGAGTAGGGCACGCATATTAGTTTAGAGTTTCTCTACAATACGAGTTATCGGCGCAGTTGATGAAATTTATCCTCAAAATTGAGCTGCAACTCTTCCATAGTTGCACCATAATATCAGATACAACAGTTTCCCCACTCGACCTATTTTGGTGATGCCATTGTGGCGTGGTGCTAGGGCCACGCATTCTCCACTTTCAACAAAAATTCCACATAGTTCATTCGACTGTGTGAATTTGACGAACACATGACATGTGTTCGTCATTTATGGTCATATTTTGAAGTTTCCATCGGATTTCAAATTGGTCGGGATAGATGAGCATGTACGAGGGCTGTTCAAGATCAAGTGAGACTGATGCCACTGTGACCCTCCCTTAAGACCTACGGGTCTTGTTTTGACCATATTTAAAAACTCGTTGCGCAGTACTCTGGTCAAATTTCAAGGGAAATGCTCCAGCCTTGTGGATTTTGGATGCATTTGAAAATTACTTTAGTGAATTAATTTGCCGGAAAATTGTTTATTTTGAAATGTCAGACAAAAGGGAAGTGGTATGATTTTTCACGTTCACCAGGAAAAAAAAGAATAGTTTCTTATCCATTATGCTGGAGGAGGATGTACTCTTTCACCAGGGGCTACTTTATGTGATTTTTCCTGTTCTGGAGAAAACAACGGGCGTTTATTCAGAGAAGTTGGCCGATAAAGCTGCCAACATTGAGCAGAGAACATTGAAGTACCTAACACTTGAATTTTGAACATTGAAAAAAAAAGAACATTGAATAACACTGGAACAGTAATTGAGGATGTAGGGCATTTTCTTGCTGCTAGCACTTGCTGTAACGACATCAAAAAAGCATCTATGGTGAGAGATTTACCTAGGATTTGGCAAGATTTCTGGAAAAAAAAAACGGGTTCGTCATCGAAGGTTCCTCAACGCAGGTTTTGTTGAGCAACAAACATATGCAATTGAGGGTGAGTACCTGGCCAGGAGAACCACTGAATGTGCACTGCATCAAATGTTCAATCCTCACATTGTTAACGTGAAGTTTTTGCTTTTCCCTGAGTTGCAAAACATGTGAAATTGGTCTCAATCTGGAGTTGAACTCCCCACGGCTAAAGTCATTGCCCCTCAACCTCATCAATGTCTGAAGAAAAAAAAACCATTCACTGGAATTAGACTTGCACATTTAGCGAGGTAAAGTCTGCAATCGAATTGGCAAACGTTTAAATAAGCATTGCAGCAGTCGATTAAGTATGATACCCAAGTTTAATTATGGCAAACTTCAGAAGACGTTCTGTGAATAAAGACAACTTCAGCACAAATGCATCCTGATTTTCGTCTGCTGCATTTTTTTTTTTTTTGAGTGAAGAATAGATATGCAGTTGGAAATTATATTGCAAGCGTTTCTCCAATTTCTTATGAATAAACCTTGGGATAGGATTCAGCAGTTGCTGTCCTGGGTGACCGAAAAGCCCATCAATATCTCCAGCCTTTTTTGAAGACCAAATTTTTAAATGGATTTTTTTCATGTTTCCAACCCCGATCAAATGGATTGATCCCGATTTCACCGATTGACCCATCACACAGAAAAATGATGGATCAAAAATGTACCTAAAACGCTGGGTCACGAAATATCGAATGAATTTGTTCGAAATTTGACTAAAAACGGCTCATTTTTTGGCACAAAAAGAAATGTCGATTGTGACCAACGACACTGGATCAATATTCCTTGACCCAAATTTTGGGTTAAAAACGGTACACTACGAAAAAGAGGACAAGATGCTACGCATGTCGACATATCTCACCCTGCCCATGGCTTGGAGCGGGTTGCTCTCTCTCTCTCGCAATGCGAAGAATGACTTCGTGTTTTAAAAAGCTGAAAGTAAGGATGCCAGTGTGGCCGAGTGGTCTACGGCGTTGACATTTCGATGTTGCGATTCATCGGTTGCGAGGTTCCCGGTTCGAATTCCACAAGCGGACTTGCGATGACCCATGATTGGGTCACTTTGATTCATGATTGGTTCAAATTGACCCAAACATGGATCTTTCACAATGCGTTTTCGTTCGATAAAAAATGGCGCAAAATAAAGTCCCACAATGACCCAAGTAAAATGTCAAAATTATGATCCACATTCCTTAGTCAATTTGACCCAACCCTTAGTCAATTCACAGTGGATGGTATATGGTCCTGAGGTTGGGTCAAATTTGACCCAGCATTATTCTGTGTGTGCATGTTTCCAACCCCGATCAAATGAATTGACACAATTTTTTTCTTGCAGGTTGCCCAAACATGTTCTGTATGTGTTCTTTGATTTTTAAAGGGGGAATTAAGTGCCAACAGTTTCGAAGTTTTTGAGGTCAGGAAAATTGCAATAAAAAGGTAAAACCACCCACAAGAAATCACAACAACAAAAAACCAGAACTATTTCCCATGGGCAAGTTGAACATTGACTGACGTTCTGGCACAATGCATTTTTCACATTTTGCCACACTGGTAAATCACACTACTTTTGGATAGCTGAGGTCAGGTCAGGTTCAGTCAGTCACTCTTCTCCAAAAGGGAGTGCTTTCTCCACCTCAGCAGTTGGTAACTCTGCTAGGCGTATAAAAGATGTACGTGGCAAGCAGAGAAACAAATATTTTCTGCACAACAAAAATGTGAAACAAAGCGCCGGAACTTGATGGAAGTTGAAACTGCTTTCGTTTTGCCAAAAATTTTTGCAGTTTGGAACAACAAGAGGCATATTACACTCAATTCCGGATACACTTTACGAGTCCTCAAGTTGTTAACTGAGAAACGATGCTTCAGATCCAGCAGAAAAAAACCATCTGAACCTGACGGTCTGATCTCATTTAATGTAAAATGGATGGATGAAAAGTATCAAGCTGAATATTAGTTAGGACAACGACATGGTGACATTTATAAGGTGCGTGGATGATCAAACAAACCTTTGCAGAGTTTCCATTATACGTCTTGGAAGAATAATTAGAACGTTTCTTCTTTCGTTTCTCTCTCTTGGAACAGCCCACGTCATTAAGGCTGTTCAGGTTCTCTGGTTTTCCTTCGCTGTTTGAAAGAACTTCACTTGAACTATTGCAACTAGTCGGTAGATCAGAGAAACGATTGTTCAAATTCAGAGTGCGGGAATTGCAGCCACTGTTCAAATTAGCAGCATTGCACCTTAATTGACTCCTTGAAGAATGAATCTTTCCCGAGCTTTGTGTTTCACGTTGGCATTTTTTACGCAAGCTGTAAACATTATTGTTCAAATCATTGTCGCAGTTATCACGTATGAAGGCATCCAAATCAGTTCTATTGATGTTGATCAGATCACGATAATCAGCCATTTGGTGCTAGAAGCATTGCTAAATCTGCATTTACAATCGGAGTTTTACAATGTGATTTACATTTAGGTCACTCGCAATGATTGCAGTAAATTTCACCAAATACACGAACCAGAGCTGATGGCAAAAGAAGAGATGTTTGGGCCCACCATCTTTACTGCAGTTGAAGCAGTGGCCATGAGAGGTGGACAAGGCCAGGGATTAAAGTCTGCCGGACACAGCGGAACAGCCTCCCTGCCGCACTGATGAATCCAGAACGGCATTACGGCCTGGCCAAGCTGAGTTTCTAGCCCCATCAAGTCGCAATGGAACGCATGCTCCTTTGTGGATTTTTGAAAAGTTAGGACTTGGGAAATTTTTGTGCTTTTTTTCACCACGTCGACGGGCATTTTTCCATTTTTCACTGTGCCAAAACTTTCAACAGATAGGCAGGAACTGAGCGGTACCGAAATCGTTATTTACAGTGTCTATTTTTTTATTTTAATTCCCCGGACAGTCTCATCTCTTCTTCGAAAGAGAAGACCGACGTCAAGCGGTAATCGGAATTCGCATATTGTTCAGCATGGGTCGTTTCAATCCGAGTCCACTTTGGCCACATTCCGTACCCTATTTCCCAGTTAAATAGAGCTGAAACTGAATTTGTGTTTTCTTTGGCCAATTCTTTGCTGATCCTGTTTGTCGTTAAGTCGACTTGTGGCACCTCTATTTGCATTTTTGATGTGCCCAATTTTGAAGAGCCTCGAATAATTTCGATCGAAGTGCCCTCAGGGGCGAAGGATTTCATGTGAGAAATGCATTGAAGTAGCTTTGAAGGACCTGGTTAGGCCTTCGATGAAACATGCCCGGGGCAAAGAGAGATTCGACAAATGATTTCAATGAAATGAGACCCAGCCAAAGTGAGAATCGATAAAATAAACACCAACCCAAAGTTTCAGTCAGCCACTCGGTGACGAATTGTGTCACAAGTGACAGATCCTCAGTTCGGTTTTGGCAAAACAAGCCTACACTACGATTAAGTGGAATTCGACCAAGTGAGCAGCCACTCTATGCTTCCTTAGCCATCCCAGAATGGTGCTTAACAGTTACCCGAATGATGTTTGTCAAGCCTTTGGTTCCTTTTCGACCAGATGGGGCTGTGCGATTGAGGCACCTCTGCACTTGATGCACCCGAAATAAAAACAAGTAGGTATTTCGGAGTCCACAAACTCACAAGGATGCCAGTAACCACAAAAATCAGAGCAGCCAATTTATCTGGTAAGTGTGCAAACCTCCACTAAGGTGGTACCTTTTTCTGGGCCACAGTGTATTTTACAACTTGCCTGCACAGACATTCCCAAAGGCACGGGTCTTTGGGGGGGGGTAAGATATTTGATGGAGAGGGGGTCTGGGGGCGGAGCCCCAGCGAGGTTCCAATCTGGAAGCGGACCCCCCCAGTAGCCGGGGTCTGGAGTGCGGAGCCAGAAGCTGAAGAAATTTTGAAATTTCGGCTTCATTTTTGGTGCTGAATTTGTGTTCTTGAGGCCAAAATGATGCCGGAGATAGTCACAGTCACTTTCTTATCTTTTTGAGTTCTTCTTGTTCAATTAGGAAATACCCTGACTTTTCCCATTTTTGTGGAAATTCCCTCACTTTTCCAAAAAGAAAAAATTTCCTGACAATTCCAGGTTTTCCAGAATGGTGGGCATTGGGCACCCTTTTGCTAAAAAAACGAGAATGAATTTGCTTTGTTGTAAAATTCATAAATTCATGAAATGAAGGCCAGGGCCCCCCGGATGCCCGAAGGCCAGGGGGGCCCTGGCCTTCGGGCATCCGGGGAATACCTGAGGGAAGCAAAGCCTCTCTGCTGGGACATGACGTCACGCGGTGTGCACATCCACATCGAAAGATAATCTCAAGTCCAAAAATCAATTGTGCAAAGCCGCAGCAGATAAAAAAGGGCGCTACCAGAGGCCAAGAGAAAAAAAAGACAGCATACAACCGCATCGTGTTTTTGCAGACAAAACACGGCCTCAACAATCAGGTTGTAAAAATTGACGCAGATAAGCCACTGAGAAACATTGGAACCAAAGATTTTCAAAAAGTCATCACACAAAAAAATGAAAACAGAAAACAGAACTGCTGTTTTCTGCTTGAAAGGCAAGGGCAAGCGGCCAACAGAAACACCAGACGAGCCAAGCCAAGCCAAGACGGCTGGACGCACGCGAAAGCCAGGTGCGGCTAATGGCACCAGAAAGCCCAGTTGATGCGTTCGCCCATCACTCAGGAAATGACAATAACCATATTGGTTATTTTGAAGAAATAATAATTGGTTGAGTGGTCAGACAAGAACTGTGAACTCGCAATCGAATGCAGTGCACATTGAAAACAATCTACCATTAATTCAAGCGAGCAAAAGCTGAGGCAGCAGAGCAGTCAAAGCTTCCGCTTGCATAATGCACATGGGGAATTGTTTGCGCACTTGTACAGCACAATTTAGAAGTCTCTTGACAATTCAGCCTATTCCACGTTTTTTGAATCATTCCTTGTGCAGCAATTTTTGGGGCCCGACCGCCGATTGCATTGCGTCTGCCTCTATCGCTGCAATTAAAATTTAAAGTTTAAAGGGACGCTGTCCTTGCATCCCGCATTGCCTCAATACTTTTGCACACAAATATGGCCAGTTCTCAAGGCATTCGTCTTTCCCAAATACCCCTGTTGGTAAATTATTCGCAACAGAACAGCTCATTGTCGATTGCACAGAAGAAATGGAAAGTTCCCTTTGAACTGGCAGCACACCACACGCTTGGCCTGTAAAACGAACGGATCTTGCACAAGTCAAAGTCCTCGACCATTTTGGCCCTTGGCCAGAACGAAGCGTGTGTCCATCAGGACAGCACTGAGAAAAGAATATCCCAAAAAAGATGAGACACACGATCACACCCGTCCAAGTTCGGGTAGCTGAAGAACGGTTGGATCCCTGTGCAAACATGCGTGCCTTTTTTGTTTTCCGAAAAATTAATGCCACTTACTTAAATGCAAATAATCCGACTGCTCGGATTTTTTTTTTCACGAAATGTGCGTCCTTTGCCCGACCGTGTTGTAAACTTGAAAAAGCCAATCAGCCTTTCAGCCGTAAACGATCAGTGATACGTTGATGCAAACCTTTGCCGGATGACGCGGAGTGTTTATTCGACTGCTGGAACGGAAGTGTTGTGTTCTGGTCTTTTGTCAATACGCGCTCCGCGGATGTCACCGATCCGCTCGACTGGGTGCAACGAAAATGTCGGGCGCATTTCGTCTGGAACAGTTGATTGGCTTTTCCCTTTTCTTCATTCCCTGCTCATTTAACAGCAGGTCTTCATGCCTGAAGCAAGCTGTGTTGTGGCAAATGAGACCATTACGTTTTACGACATTGCGAGAATAAAAAAAAAAAAAAAAAAATACCAGCCTCCCAATAGAGACGCTGCCTTTCTTTCGCAGCTTTGTCAAAACTGATCGAAAAAAAAAAACATTTCGAGATTTCCTGCGAAACACCCTGTCGCACAACCGTCAACCACATACTCGAAACCGGTAGTTAGTTTCAATTGCCAACAAATAAGAGCGTGTCCACACATTCGCGATTTTGTCGCGTGGCCGCGTCGTCGCGCGCGTTAAAGTTGTGAGGTGCGACAACATCGCCTGTGAGTATGTACACTGTGCATGTTGATCCGTTCTTCACACAATGGCAATGTCGTTGCACCGGACAACGTTTTCGCGACATTGCCATGTGTTGTTCGAATACACCATGCACAGCGTTTCCCACACACAAGGCGAACACACAAGACGAGCACACGCGCGCGACGACGCGGCAAGATCGCGAATGTGTGGACACGCTTTTATCGCGCCGACAAAGCTATCGCCACCGCTAAATCCAGTTCAGGATTGAATCAGTGTGTCCGCAAATCACTGAATGTTGGACAATGCAAAGACAAAGCATGAAGCTCAGAAACTCCCGGCCTATTTTCCGTCTGGCGCAAAAACAAAGCAGAACATTAAAAGAAGTGGAGTAACTCCGGGATTTTCGTGATGCCAAAATGTGTGCTGCTGGATTGCGGCGTCTAAAGGGGGTGTGCGCTTCGGACAATTGCGAAAGATGCGAGTGAATGCGTGAATGGCGGACCGCGGTGCTATGCCCTCAGAAAGTTAAATTTCTCTTGAGCAAAGCGACGGATTTTGATGTTGTTGCCTATGGTGATAAAAAATGAGCGCTTTCACACATGTATGTGTAATGATCCCAACCTTTTTCGGGTAAAACTCTGAAACCATTTGAGGAACAAAAGTGCTCAAGTTTCGGTGTTATAAAATATCGGGTTCCTGCCAGGTATTTTCAAAGATTGCGCAATTTTTTCGTTACAACGTGGTTTCGACATGCGGAAGAGTTGTAGAGGAAGCCTTCCACTTTCCAGAAATACCAAAATCATTGAATTTGAACACCATTCGACAATTCTATTGGCAAGAGAAAACGCAAAATGGCAGCATTGTTTTGTTTTTGAGCGGGGAAGAGGCCGCGAATTTCCAGGGAGTGATTTCTTCAGAGTTTTACCGGACGAAAGGTTGGGATCATTATGCATGTGTGAAAGCGTTCATTTTCAGCTTTGCACCAAAGGAAGCCACATCAAGAACTGTCGCCTTGTTCAGGAGAAATTTCACTTTTTGTGGACATCGCACCGCGATCCGCCATTCACTCGCATGGCTTTCAATGCGCGCATGCACCCCCTAAAACGCCGCAATCCAGCAGCACACATTTTGGTCTCATTTCTGTTCCCATTTGACTCCATCACGTTCAGAGAGAATCATGCTCTTCAGAGCGGAAATGTGTGTGGCCTGTGATGTGTGTGGCTTCTCTGTTGAGTTATGCCCCAAGACTCTGTCCAGGTGTTCTAAAGTGCGCAGTGTGACCACCTTCTCAACCTCCACAGGACATCCTTCCAAACGTCCCAACCAAAGGACGAGGGGATTTGGCTTTTGAGTTTTATGCCCAGTTTATCCAACGATAGTTAAACTCTAGTTAACCTATGGTTAGCTAATCATTGATTAGTTATTTAACCAATGGTTAAACTCTAGTTAACGAGTTTGGTTTATTGACACTTTTTAACCTATAGTTAGCTAATTATTGATTAGCTGTTAACCACAGGTTAACCTATGGTTAGCACAATTTCAACAAATTTGGCGGCCATATAACCATCGAAATTCGCGCATTTTCTCAACATTTATTTTTGCTTCTTGCCAGACCCTTTTTCCGCGTTCCATGACTTGTCCGAAGCATTTTATTTTTATTGGCTTCGCGTTTTTTATCTCATTGTTGCCATGGAAACGCATTTTAAAACAAATTGTCAACAATTTGGGCTGATTTCTGCGTCGACACTGTTGTTGTAAAGGTGCATGTCGCGCGGATCAGAGCACGCAGTGCTTGCATTTTTACGCAGTATTCAGCTGTTTTGCGAATATTTTTTTTAATTGCACTCACAATTCATTGTCCATTTTAAGCCTTTCAAGTGAAGAAAGCACATTCCGAACAGATGAAAAACGAAGAATTTGCGTACGAGTATAAAAAGTTGGCATTTTCATGTGTCGAAATTGGTAATTTTGAACTGAAACGCTGCCTTCAATTCCAACCTTGTGAACGTACCTTTTTATGTTGGATTGGTACGTTAATAATTTAGGTCGTCGATTGCTTGCTGAACACTGAAAAAGTCAGATAACCGGCCAAATTCCTTCAAAATAAAAATCTCCGCGACTGCCAGTGCGGCCTCATTCTGTCATTTTCTGCAAATTGAGCAGCACTTCAGAAATCAGAAATCGAATGGTTTCCATGGCAACGGAACTGTGCTTTTCTCACTTTCCTTTTAGCTTGAATCAAAGCTTCATAAATCCCATCCGCAATTTGATCCACCGCAGTGAGTGAAATTTGTAAAACGCTCACCTTGATGATGAATAATACAAAATAAATGAGATTTTTGGTAGCCGTTTGCCGATATTATGCAAATTGAACAATAAGGATGTTTTGCTTTTCGAAAATGTAAAGGTGTACGGTCTTCTGGAAAAAACTACCTTTCCCGCAGATTGACCCTTACCGAGAAAAAGGTTGCAGAGTTCACCGGGTTGAAGTCAAAACTTCCTGCGTTGTGATATTAGGTACGTGTATATCGATGGAAGAATGGCAAAAAAAGGGAACCACGACAGGACATCAATGCCAAAACTGCAAGTAAGTCCCTTCCCACCATTTTGGAAAGGCAGACTACCTTCAGATGAGATGAATGGCAAGAGCGCATTTCCCTAGAAAAACGAATACTTTTTTGATTGTTGAGAAAAAGTCTGCTCGATTATGCATTTTGAGTTGTCACACATGAAACGAATGATTGTCAGTGTTGTTCTCATTTTACACAGCCGACACATAGGAGCATCAAGATTCAAGATTCACTTTATTGATTATTTTCAGAGTATATTGACACAAATAGGTACAAGGAGGATCTGGGCAGCAAGCAACGCAGCCGAGTGAAGATCCCCCTATAAAGGGTACATAAGTAAAAAAAACTACAGATGAATAAGGTGAAACAAACAACATTAAAAGAAAAGCAAAGACCAATACCTACCAGGCAAAACTGAACATCCCAACAGCTAATCAGCGAAAAAGGGATGATTAAAGTTAACCACTGATTACTGGCTTTTAACCATAGGTTAAGCTTTAACCACTGTTCAATAAACAGAAGAACTTAACTATAGGTTAAAGTAAACCATAGGTTAACTTCAACTATCGATTGGTTAATTTCCATGGCAACGAATTTAACTAACGATGGAAAAACCAAAATCGATAGTTAAGTGTCATTTAACCATTGATTAAAGTTAACTATCGTTGGATTAACTGGGCATTAGGGGTCCAGTGTAAAATTTTGCAAGGACTGCGCATTGTTGCAAGACGCCATTGATCAAATCATGCAATTTTCTTTTTTCTTCGCCTGTGCGCCCATTCATCTTGCACACAAATGGTAAACCTACTAAAGTGTTGGGTTGGACGTGTCCCATCATGTCAGGACCTGCGCCGCCAAAGATTTCTTGCACAATTAAAAAGATTCGATTGATCGTGCATTTTCGTTTTTTTGCGGGGAAAATAACCGAAAAAAGATTCTGTCCTGAAAACAACCTCCCACACTCTTCCGGCGCATGGCACGTTGGTCTTCTCAGTTGTGACCAGAAAATAGATTGGTCGCAGTCGCAGTGTTCGCGCCCGAGTATCCAAATTTACGGACTTCAGGTGACCAGGTGTTCCGAGTCTTTCGCAGTCTCCATGTGCATTCTCATTCAAAGCGTTTTGAAAGCCTTGCTCCTGATTGGATCTGTCACATCGCACCTGTCGACCATTGCCGAATGGCCGCAGAAAAGAGTGAGAACAAAAAGCCAACTGTGTTCCGGACCTTGGCGCTGGAATATATTGAAATATATGGACTTGGCGCTGGAAATATATGGAATATGTATTCCAGAGCCAAGTTCCGGACATTCTGCAAGCAACATTGAAATATGGAAAGCAACTGACAAGCAACGCAAGAAGATGACGAGAAGCAAACAAGAAAACTTGTTCCAAAATCTTTCGCAACATGGACGCAGAATAATTCAGACGCGGACAGCCGGCTTTTTCAACAAGAAAGAGGAGAATGCCAGACTGACTTTGTGGATCGATCGCAGGGGAAGGAAGAAAAGGCATCAGAGGAGAAGGCAGACGCCAGACGCAACGCCCTCAGTGCTTTTCCTCCATCCAATTTTCAGAGACCAGCAGTGAAGCAGGCCTGCCGCACAACCACCAGCAATTCTGGAATGTTTTGCTGAAAGCAACCGACCGTGGTTTCCCGCAAAATGCTTAATCTTCTCTTCCTTTTCCATCGCTTTTTCCAACGCAACGCAGAAACAACGGCTGTTGTCTGACCACCCTTGCTCATTTGGCATTTGTTGGAAGATAAAAAGCGAAAACGGCTTTTGACCTCCAAAGGTCACAAGGCCGTCCAGGAGACGGACACACCTTCGTACTGCCTGATGAATGCATTTTGATATCATCATAAGCTGGATGTGCCAAAGGTCTATCGGACAGCACGGCAGGTTATAACACCATTTTGACACGCCATTCGTGGAATACGCCTTTGGGCACGAATTTGCCCCTCCCGAGAGGGTCAGTTTCATTCGATTTTCATGGACATTGGTGGAGTTCTTCTTGTCTTTTTTCAGGCAAAGATTCTCTTGTGGGGGGCAGTATTTACTGTCCCCATCTGTCCGTTAAATTAAAAATCCAGGCCGCAAAAATGAAAAGAAGTTGTGTTTATGGGGGACACTTGTGGATCAAATTGTCACGGGGGACACTTTTTCCATGGTGTCCCCAAGATTTTGTTATTGAAATTCCCGGTGTTTTCCACGTAGAAACTCAATTTTCCATGTCTGAAAAATTGGCATATTCTTACATTTGCTGCACGCATTCATGGCACTTTTAAGCCCGAATTCCACTTGGGCGCAGCGCCGGAGCGCACCTGGCCGGGGCCCCAAGCGAGAATTTATTTTTTCGAGAGGGGACAGGGTTGGGTCAGGTTCAGATAGCTTTTGGTTAGAAAAAACAGTATATTTTTTTCTTGCGAGTGAAGGGCCCCAAGAATTCAAATCTCACAAAATTGTTGTGCGTATCCACGAAACAATCATTGTTTATTTTAAAGTTTCAAACTCGGGACAAGCCCGGAACGAAAGACCGCTCAGGCCGAAGCCAAGAATTCTTTTGATCGGATTATTCGATGGTTCAAATTTTTGTTGTTATTGTAATGTTATTTTTTCTTGTTGTTGACACGCTTGAAATAATTCCAAAGCAAATAAAATCGAATTGAAATTGAAAATTGATGTCGCATCAAGGCTGCTCGAAACGTTTCATTTTTAAGCAGGCATCTTTGCTGCTTTGAATTTGCGAGAACGAAAATGCTACTCAAAATTCGTGGTGATCCAGTGATTCCACCGTTGTAAAGTGTGTCCGGCGAAAATGGAAACGAAAAACACTGCAAGCAAGTGGCCGTGTCCAGTGAACAGACGTAGCTCTGCTTTCGAACACCTGCGGTGCGGTTAGACTCCACTTATCTGCAAGCAATATCTTGAAAGTTTTCAAAAAAGTTTTAAGCGTTCCGTCTGTGTGTGGATGACGCGTCAATAATAAACATCCATTGTAAAGGCGCATTTTCACGAGCGTGTTTTTACAGAGCGTGGCGGTGTGGCTACACGCTAGCTGTATTCGATTTGCAGCGTGTTTATACAGCTATCGTGTGAACAGCATATTTTGACATTGTTTGCAGGCCAGCGTGGCTGCTGTGTGCCTTCCGACCGTGGACGGGGACCCCTCCGAACTCGTTTTCCCTTCATCAAAGAAGATCTGGGCTGGAACAAATAGCAACAACTCTCATCAATTAATTATTTAAAACTAGTGGGACTTCGCCGTTCGGCCTTCGGCTGCCCAACACCCTTTCGTAACTCACTTGTGGCACTTCGGCCGTGGAATCGAATACTTTCAGCCTTCATGAACAAATCATCATCGCACTTCCACACATTTTTATCTCACGTTTCCACTCTAAAAATGCAAAGAGTTACTAAATTGAAGTAGGTTTTCTGCGTTTCTAAAATGGTCATTTTTTCAGAGCCTTGCAACCAGGGCGCGATTTAGGTACCGAAAGGTATTATCTTCTGCTTGGACAATATTTCTCAGACCCTCTAGGGTGTGCAAACCCCATGAATTTCTAAAGACCACCAAAGAATTCGCTTTGTCCATCCAAAATTTTGCATTTTGTTGCTGACATCCTCAAGATTTCGACAAACTTTCCCCAAAATCCAAATTCTGGCAAAACCACTGACAACGGACAGGTGCGCAAAATAAACTTTTTGTTGATTTGAGGAACCACTATTTTACATCCAGACCGGAACCGGAAACGGGGATAAAAAGGATTGAGGTAAGAATGGGACTGAGGCAGAATGAGACTGAGGCAGAATGGGATTGAGATGGAATGGGACAGAGGCAGAATGTGACTGGGGTAGAATGGGACTGATGCAGAATAGGACTGGGGTAGAATGGGTCTGAGACAATGGGACTGGGGTCGAATGGAACTGTGGTGGAATGGGACTGAGGCAGAAGGGGAACGAGGCAGAATGGGAATGAGGCAGAATGGGATTGGGGTAGAATGGGACTGAGGCAGAATGGGACTGAGGCAGAATGGGACTGAGGTAGAATGGGACTGAGGCAGAATGGGACTGAGGCAGAATGGGACTGGGGTAGAATGGGACTGAGGCAGAATGGGACTGAGGCAGAGGAAGAATGGGACAAAGGCAGAATGGGACTGAGGCAGAATGAGACTGAGGCAGAATGGGATTGAGATGGAATGGGACAGAGGTAGAATGGGACTGGGGTAGAATGGGACTGATACAGAATAGGACTGGGGTAGAATGGGACTGAGACAGAATGGGACTGAGGTCGAATGGAACTGTGGTGGAATGGGACTGAGGCAGAAGGGGAACGAGGCAGAATGGGACTGGGGCAGAAGTTTATCGAGGCCGACTAAAAATTCTGCCTCAGTCCCAATATGCCTCGGTCCGTTCTATCGCAGTCCCCAGTACCTCCAGAGCGACTTGTGGAGATCAAATAGCTTTGTCCACCCAGACTGCCCCTTTAGCAGTCGTTGCTGATCGTTCTTCTTTCCCACCAAAATTATGAATTGTTTCCGACTTCCGTGCCAGAGATCCCGATCATTAACACCGTAGGAGTTCTGCGTCAGACCCTGCGACATCGGGAGCGCACAACACCATGCAGAGAGGGCTGGATCCGCCAATGTTCACCATGAAATGCCTATTGAAGTGTCTTTTGAAGTTCTTTGGCATCTCACAAGGTGTAAGTGTCTGAAATGGTTTGGCGCAAAGGATGCAACGCGAAATAACCATGGCGCAAATGCTGTAGTAATGCAAAGGGCAATATAGACGTGCCTAATTAGCATCTTTAGACACGGACAAACGGCCCTTCAACACTTTACCGTGTATCCTCACATTCGCAACCTTTTTCTTGCAATGGGAGCCCCAGCTGAAGTTTCCTCCGGAAGTGTAGAGTCCCATAAATGCTCCCCATAGGCCTGAGCTCCTCTGACCAAATCGAATTCATCAGTGACACGAGCATGGAGCATCGGTTCATCGAGAGATGTTTGTTCACTAAAATTTTCTGCAGCACATGTATAGGGAAAAGTGGAAACCTTGCCGTCCACATTGTGTGAAATAACCTATCATGCTTAGGTTACTTTTCAAAAAGGTAATAGGGGGCAAATCTCGGTGATTACCCTGTTGAATAAATAGGGTTATTCGTGTGTAACATCCCTTTGAACTTAAATACGCATGGTCTTGGGGGTGATTGTAGAAGTTCAGATTCTGGCGAAACCTGCTGTTATAGTGCAACCGGTCTCAAATTTGAACATTTCTGTCTCCTGAGGTTTTCTCTGGAAATGTTGGGGGCCAGTTAGTGAAATTCTCCAATTTGTTTGAGGTTTCTCAAAAAGCCATTTATTTGTATCTTTGTCCACCTCGTTCTGCCGATCCTTGCAGGGCGGGGTGTTTTCGGGGGTCTCATTAACGTTTAACCATTGATCGGGGAAACTTTAAAAATTACAATGCCTGCTCTCCCGAATTCGTTTGAGAAAGGTTCATCCCCCGCATCGCTCCGTTGTTTTTCTCTTGACAGGCCCCACAATGCGATAATTGCCCACTTCGCCGCGAAAAGGATCGCAAGCAAGAGATGTACTCCATTAAGGAGAACAAGGCTTTTATACGCAATCTCTCGAATTTTCACAGGTCTATCCCCGAGAGTTCCGTTTTGTGCCGCAAAGAGGGGAATTAGCCTTTTCCTCAATCCGCACAAGATGCGCTGCCAATTTAACTTTCTTCCAAGATCAGCAGACAAGGTTAGCCATCTTATCGCACAGCATTTTTCCAACGGGAAACCACACAGCAGAAAATATTTTTTTTTATTATTCAAAAAACTGCCACAAAGTTGATGGTGGCAGGTCGACGAACAGAGTTCTGAGTCAAAGAGTCAAAAGGAGATAAAAGAAATCAACATGGAATAAACAGCGAAACAATCAGCAATGTGGAAACATGAAAACAACAGAACGATGGTTAAGGAAGACGTGGTGAGACGCCCAGGCGGGCTGCGGTGCTAGCCACAAAAGGGGAGATGGGAGAAAGACGATTCCAGTCCCTAATTGTCCTGGGAAAGAAAGAATTAAAAATGATGTTTGTTTTGCAGAGCGGCGCGTAAAAAGAAACGCCGTTATCCGTCCTTCTCTGATTCGGTTTAATGAAGTATTGTGAAGGAAGACAAAAATTGAGGGAATGACTGACGATTTCAGAGAAAAGTTTGAGCCTGCGCTCTCTTCGCCTGGAGGATAAAGATTCCAAGCCAAGATCAATCATCAGAGCAGAAACGCTAACATCACGTCTAAAGTTACCAGTTATAATGCGACAAGCTCGTCTTTGGATCATTTCTATCCTAGAGGAATCGGTCGTACAAGCAGGGTCCCAAACGACCCCTGCATACTCAATTACGGGAAGAATGAGGGATATCTGCTGGCATAACAATTCTTGGGAGCATAGGAGATAGAATCACATGTTGAACATGATTTCCTAAAGTGTAGAAGTGCGCATGGAAATACAGTGAATAAGTCAGCTTGAAAGGGCAGTGACAGCCAGATAAAAGGGTTAACTTTTGTGTACAAAAAGCCAAAAAATTGAAACTGCGAAAAAACAGATTTCGCAATTTCAAAAACTGTAAAATTTTTTTATAGAAATTACAAATAAAACGTATCAGGGAATGCGGTCTCGAGGAACTTCAGCATTCAACGCGACAGAAGCCGACAATAGGCCGTCCACCCTGAGCAACTATAACCCTGCTTGAAAGATTGCCTCGCACGCATGCCAATACTTGTGGAACTTGAGATAGTTTCAACAGCACAGGGAGAAAGGCACATTTTTCAACATTGAATTTCATCTGGTGACCTCACACCACTCTTCGACTTTGAACAGATCAGTTACAGCAACCCAGCAGCGATGAGATCCTTATCTAATGAAAATTTTTCCCTTCATAATTTCATAGCTGTTTCGATAATTATAGATTCAGAAATAAGGGCTTTTAAACATTTTGTCAAAAGTTAGACCAATAAGTTCGAAAGATCTGCTTTGCCGGTGAAAGATCTGATTGCCACAAATGTATTCGCCGCATCAGCTGACACTGAAAAAGGTGTAATTTTACACCATTTTGTCCTCCCAGAAACACCTTTTGGGATGTTACACAGCGTGCTGCAACCCAAATTGAGTAACTGGCAGGACAAAATGGTGTAAAATTGCACCTTTTTCAGTGTCAGCTGATGCGGCGAGAACATCACAATAGTGATGTTCTCGGACAAATCGTTGAGAAATAAGTTACTGTTTTGCCATGACGATAATAGGTGGAGAAACCCGAAGTTAAACCTCACCGGCAAGGAAGATCACAATAAAAAACCGTCCAAGGGAAAAACAGAATGGTGTGTGGGATTAAACCTTTAAAATTGATTCGGAGGAGCCGTAATTACAACGTTATAATTTAAAACTCATTTCACCAAACAGTTATTGCGTTATTGAGACCACCTGAGTCATGCCAACCCCGACACGAGAATTGGTATGAGACACAAGTGAAATGCGGATTTAAACAAAAGGCAGAAAATTGCGTGCTGCAGCTGATATTATCCGACGTTAACATTATGTTTTAATTTTGATGCCGTTGCAAAGATTCACCCTGTGCGTAAGTAATTTTTTTGCAAATGATTTTATTAGCCATTTTTGCCATTCGGTTTTCCAGTTAATACAATTTCTGTTCACTGTTTTACTTGTTGCCATTTTACTATTTTGCTCTATTTTTGTTAAAAAATAACAATTTTAATGATCAATGGCATTTGTCTGAAAGCAAAAGTAAAATAAGCGCATCTCACGCTCATCAATACGCCAGACCACCATGCAACGTCCTTTTGCTTTGGAATTCGACTCTTCCCAGCTGTATTAACACACTCAAATTAGGGCATGCTCCAATTCGAGCGTGGCTGTTTGAGCGCAAAAATCCAGCTGTATGTCGAGCGTGGAAACACGCTGGCTGTATTTGAAAACACGCTCGTGAAAATGCACCTTAACTTTGGCAAATGCAATCGCAACAGGGTGGGCCTGTGATTCTGCCTGCACACGATGAAGGCACTCAATTGGGAATGGAGAGGGGCAAAAACGCATGTGCTACTCCTTGCACTTGCAAACACTTTAAGGGCGGTGCGCCCACTGGCCGTGTCGCCAGTTTCCAAACCCTGCCGCAACTTTAGAAGGCAGGCCAGGGCCTCCAGCGAGCACTGCCTTTTCCATGAGAGGAGCTAGTGCTAGGTCAGGTTCAGATACCTTTAGATAAGAAAAAAAAATATTTTTTTCTTGCAAGTTTGGGGCCCATAACTTGCAAGATATTTTTATCTTGCAAGTTATGGGCCCCAAACGAGCATTCTTGCGCAAAATGCTCTCAACCATCTAAAGTCGCGGCAGGGTTTGTAAAAACTCGGCCGGGTCCTGTCCTGTTCGACATGATGACAAACACTTGCAAGCATAGCACGGCCGCGAGCGCATCTGAGCGAACCCACTGCATTTGCCAAGCCGAATATTGAACTTGATCAGCATTGGTCAACGTGGCCGGTCAACGTGGCCAATTTTCTCCAAGGGAAAATTTCAACCCAGCCGTTTTTCCTCATTTCCATCGCTGTTAAAAACAGACATTTTATCCATGCCCCAGTTTCTGCCAAAAGAACAGCGTTTGCAAATGCTGACAATGGATGCACCTCTTGCATGCACTGGAATTTCTGGATGACACTTCACCACTGAAATTCAACAGCTCGAATACAAGGGTCTGGGTCATAGCTGAACCCGTGTATGGCTATTTGATAAAATTGTCAGCTTCATGATGGTCTGATCGGTTTGTGCGGCTGCGGTGCAACGGCTGACCAGCGTTGAAAAACGATGGGGTATCAAAACACAACGGGAATCAAAATTCAATGCGGTTCTGATCGCCAGACACGGGTTCACCTGACCCAGACCCTTGTCATCTGCCCTTGTGTTCGAGCTGTTGAATGTCGCCTATCTTCCAGAAATTCCAGTGCATGTGCCTCCATTGTCAGCACTTGCAAACGCTGTACTGTTGGCAGGAAGATTGTTGCATTGTATTTTGATTCCCGTTGAATTCTGATCATGGAATAAAGAATTCTGAACCCCCATGATTTTTCAACGCTGATCAGCGATTGAATCTTGAACCCTCTCACTTTTCAACGGGAAAACACCGTTGAATTTTGAACCCTCGATTTTCAACGCTGCAGCCGTTGAAAATTGAGCCACCCTCACTTCTCAACGGTATATTTTACTGAACACCCCTCCCTTTTCAACGGCAACAGGCAAGTCGCTGAAAAGGGTCGTAGGAAGTGGTCCTACTGCCACCTGGTCCTACTCATGTTTAGTCCTACCGTAACCTGGTCCTACCGTAACCAAGTCCTACCGTAACCAAGTCCTACCGTAATCTGGTCCAACCGTAATCTGGTCCTACCGTAATCTGGTCCTACCGTAATCAGGTCCTACAGTAACCTGGTCCTACCGTAATCTGGTCCTACCATAACCAAGTCCTACCGTAATCTGAACCTACCGTGATCTGGTCCTACCGTAATCTGGTCCTACCGTAACTTGGTCATACCGTAACCAAGTCCTACCGTAATTAGAATCTACCGTGATGGCGTGATCCGGTCCGACCGTAACCTGGTTCTACCGTAACCTGGACCTACTGTAACCAGGTCCTACCGCAATTTGGACCAACTGCAATCTGGACCAACCGTAATCTGGTCCTACCGTAATCTGGTCCTAGCGTAATCTGGTCCTACCGTAACCTGGACCAACCGTAACCTGGACTTACCGTAAGCTGGACCTACCGTAATCTGGTCCTACCGTAACCTGGTCCTACCGTAACTAGGTCCTACCGTAATCTGGTCCAACAGTAATCTGGTCCTACCGCAACCAGGTCCTACCGTGACCTGGACCGACCGTAACTAAGTAGGTCCTACCGTGACCTGGACCGACCGTAACTAAGTCCTACTGGGATCTGGTCCGAAATGCAGGCACAGTTTAGCAGTGGCAGTTGTGTTGTTTTGATACTGGTTCTCAAAAGTACCCCGCTGCAAATTAATGATGAATCACGAAAGACAGAAATCAAACCTAACCTAACCTTACGTAACCTAACCTGGCCTGACCAACTTAACCCATCTGGCCGGCCCCCTCCGGCTACTCCCCATCAAAGTCGTGAAAAATTCACCGAGCGGTTATTGCGTCCATTATTGTCTCTTATCTTTACGGCAGCAGGAGTGCAATCACGTTTAGAACAAAAACAACGCAACTACCTCAGCGCAAACATCCAGAAAATCGGGAAAAAATGCGGTTTGGCTTTTGGTCCTTCCGTAACCAGGTCCAACCGCAACCTGTTCCTACCATAACCAGGTCCTACCGTAATCTGGTCCTACCGTAATCTAGTCCTGCCGTAATTTGGTCCTACCGTAATCTGGTCCTACCGTAACCAAGTCCTACCGTAATTTGGACCTACCGTAACCAGGTCCTACCGTAATCTGGTCCTACCGTAACTTGGTCCTACCGTAACCAGGTCGTACCGTAATCTGAACCTGCCGTAATCTGGTCCTATCGTAATCTGGTCCTACCGTAACCTGGTCCTACTATAACCAGGTCCTACCGCAATCTGGACCGACCGTAATCTGGTCCTACCGTAATCTAGTCCTACCGTAATCTGGTCCGACCGTAATCTGGTCCGACGGTAATCTGGTCCTACGGTAATCTGGTCCTACGGTAATCTGGTCCTACCGTAACCTGGTCCTACCGTAATCTGGTCCTACCGTAACCTGATCCTACCGTAACTTGGTCCTACCGTAACTTGGATCGAATGAAATTTGGATCGAATTTTTTCGAGGCGCAAAGAAAAAGTAGGACCAGATTACGGTAGGACCAGATTACGGTCGGACCAGGTTACGGTAGGACCAAATAGCAGTAGGACCAGTTCTGTTCCCCCGCTGAAAATTGAACCCCGCTTCACTTTCCAACGTATTTCGCCGTGAACGCGATACAGACCAAGACACACCTTAACAGAAATCTTCAATCAAGGTGTGTCTTGTACAGACATCATATGGGTGATATTCCCTTTCATCTCATTTAACTCTAATCTTGGGGTCTCTGCAACTGAAGCTGAGTTCTTGAAGATGCTGGATTGCTCCAATTGGTCCAGGAACCAACTCGATATACCAGACAAGGCACTTCCAAAACACGCTTGATCTTCTTTTTATCAGCTTTGAAGCAGAAAACAGCACTGCAAGGGTTATTCCAGGGGTTACAAATCACATGGCCGTCATCGCTTCCATTGCAATTTTGCAACCCAATGGGAATACAAACAAATTCAAGCGTGTCAAACATTCCAGACAATATGATTTGGCAGATTGGGATCTGTTAGGATCTGCACTAGTTTGTGCACTACCTCAATTTTTGGATCTATCTGTCCATGTTGGGATAAATGAGTTATGGGGATATCTCTATCAGGTTCTTTTATCACTTCTTGAGGCCATACCTGTACGTGAGAGAACGTTAGACGTGAGATTCCCATGGATGAACCAGGAGTTGAAAAAGGCTCTGGCGCTGAAACGTCGGAAATTGAAAGCGGCTTGCCGTTTCCCCACACCCAACAACTGGGATAGTTATGCAAACGCCAGAAACAATGCTTTGCGATTAAATAACTTTTTGTTTGGAATTTTTATTGAGAATGTTGTAAATACACCCTTCGCACAGTCCTTCTGGAACCACATGAGGCAAAAGAGGAAGGGCTGCTCTACAATTCCCGTCTTGACCAGAAGTGTTGGGTCATTAATTGTTGACAGTGTTGAAAAAGCTGATTTGTTTGTATCGTCCTTCCAAAATAACTTCACTAGAGCACTTCTGCCGCCTCTAAGCACAACTGCGACTCTCCCCAGTGGAGATCAAACAGGTCTGTTCACCTCAATTACCCCTTCAGCAGACGTTACTGACCGATCTACTTTCTATGAAGAAAATATTGCATTTCACTTCAGCGCTTCTGAAATCTCCAGTGTCGTTTCCTCAATGTCCAGCAAAAAGGGCCCTGGATTTGACAAAATCCCAACCCCCCTTATCAAAAACCTAAATGCTCCGATCTCGAACTTTTTGGAAATTCTTTTCAGAAAAATATACCATTCCGGAGTTTTTTCCCGATCACTGGAAACAAATCAACATTTGCCCCGTTCCCAAAAAGGGTAGTCTAAATGACGTCAACAATTTCAGGCCTATTTCTCTCATTTCTGCAATTCCGAAAATATTTGAGAAAATGTTGCACAACCTAATTTGTGATTTCTGTGAGAAAAATAAAATTATTCACCCAAATCAGCATGGATTCCGGAAAGGTAAATCATGTGAAACTCAGATCACAGAATTGGTCTTTGATATAGCATCGAAATTTGAGTCGAAAACTCCGACTCATGCCATATTTATTGACCTATCAAAAGCGTTCGACAGTGTCGACCACGAACTCCTACTCATTAAACTTCGGAGGCTGTCATTCCCGGCCATTTTGATTGAACTTGTTCAATCTTATCTTTCGTCATGGCATGCGAACGTCATTGTCGATCGCACGCCATCCTCTTCTGTCCTCAACCTTGCTTCTGGGGTTCCTCAAGGAAGTGCATTGGGCCCCCTGCTTTTTACTTTATTTGTCAATGATATTTTCTATGTAATTAGTTGTAACATAAGGCTTCACGCTGATGACATTGTTTTGTATACATTTGTTGAGGATGGCAGTGACAGTTAACTTTACAAGAAAACTTAGACGCCCTTCATCAATGGTGCAGCAACTCAAATATGGATGTAAACGTCTCAAAGTGTGCATTTCTACTCTTCCATCCGAAGAACCAAAAGAGCCCTTACTCACAAGCACAAAATGTCTCTTATAAGATAAATGATGAAATTGTGACCTCTGTGACCATTTTTACAATATCTTGGAGTCGAGACTTCATGAGCATTTAGACTGGGGGAAACAAGTCAACGCGTCTATTAACAAAGCTAGGTCAGCCCTAGGGTTGACCTAGCTTTGTCATCACATGGGAATTCAAAATCAAAGCTATCAGCATACAAGGCCACCGTTTTACCGCACCTTGAGTATGCGTTTGTCGTTTGGGATCCGTTCCTTGTATCTCAATATTGATGCTATAGAAAACGTACAACGATCTGCAGCCAGATTCATTACTGGAATCTATGAACGCACAGCCAGTGTCACTTCTATGCTGAATGATCAGGGATACAACTCTCAGAACACGAAGAAATGAGAAAACGCTTGCATTTCTTATTAAAATCTTAAAAGGCAGAACACTGATTAAGATCCCTCCACTTTTCACCGAAAACTTTCAAAACAGAAGAGCCACTCACGATTTTCAATTTCGCATACCGCTAATCAAATCAAATGTTTTCTTAAATTCTTTTTTCCCAAGATCTCTCAAAAATTGGAATGCCCTACCCAGAGAGTCCCCATTGCTTCGTGCAATCACGCATGTAGCAAGGCAATACCTGCCACATTGAATCCCTTATTTCTGTTCCTGAAAATTGACAAGTTCTTGCAATTGCTGTCTGCTCTGTCTTTGTTCACCTCATTGATATTTCACTTCATAAGTTTCTTCATTCAATCATTGTTGACATGGTCTTTGTAAATATTCAACATTGACACATTTGCACTATGGTTTAGCAAATAAAATCGAAATAAATAAATAAACTGCACGAAATGGATGGGAGATGGGTATTGTGATGAGGAAACGCCCTCTGTGGTTGCCGGTTTTTCCTCTTGTGATTTGTTACTTAATAAATATAGAGAGCAAAAAATTGCCCCTCTCACCTTTGAGCGGCAATGGGCAGGCCGTTGAAAATTGAACCCCCTCACTTTTTAACGTATTTGTCCTGTGAAAAGTGAACCCCGCAACTTTTCAACAGCAATGGGCAGGCCGTTGAAAATTGAACCCCCTCACTTTTAAATGGCTTTTTGCAGTTGAAAACTGAACTCCCCTCACTTTTAAACGGCAATAAGAAAGCCGTTAACAACTGAAAATCCCTCACTTTTCAACGGCAATAGACAAGCCCTTGAAAATTGAGCCCCTTCACTTTTCAACGGTATTTTGCTGATGAAAAATGAATCACCCTCACTTTACAACGGAAATTGGCAAGCCCATAAAAATTTGAACCCCCTCACTTTTAAACGGCAATAAGAAAGCCGTTAACAAATGAAAATCCCTCACTTTTCAACGGCAATAGACAAGCCCTTGAAAATTGAGCCGCCCCTTCACTTTTCAACGGTATTTTGCTGATGAAAAATGAATCACCCTCACTTTACAACGGAAATTGGCAAGCCCATAAAAATTTGAACCCCCTCACTTTTAAACGGCAATAAGAAAGCCGTTAACAAATGAAAATCCCTCACTTTTCAACGGCAATAGACAAGCCCTTGAAAATTGAGCCCCTTCACTTTTCAACGGTATTTTGCTGTTGAAAAATGAATCCCCCCACTTTACAACGGCAATTGGCAAGCCCATAAAAATTAAACCCTCCTCGCGGCGTCGTTGAAAATTGAACCCCCTGAATTTTCAACGGTATTTTGCTGATGAAAAATGAATCCCCCTCACTTTACAACGGAAATTGGCAAGCCCATAAAAATTTGAACCCCCCTCACTTTTAAACGGCAATAACTGAAAATCCCTCACTTTTCAACGGCAATAGACAAGCCCTTGAAAATTGAGCCATTTCACTTTTCAACGGTATTTTGCTGTTGATAAAATGAATCCCCTTCACTTTACAACGGCAATTGGCAAGCCCATAAAAATTAAACCTTCCTCGTGGCGTCGTTGAAAATTGAACCCCCTCAATTTTCAACAGTATTTTGCCATCAACAACAATACCCCTCACTTTTCAACGGCAATTATCAAGCTGTTGAAAATTGAACCCCCTGACTTTTCAATCGTATTTTGCTGTTGAAAACTGAACTCCCTCACTTTTCAACGACAATAGGCAAGTTTTTTGAAAATTGAACCCCATCATTTTTAGCGTTACCTAATTCGACATTGAAAACTGAACCCTCCCACAGGAAACCCCGTATGTGATTGGCCAAGATGAATTCTAAAAATTTCGAGCATGTTTCGAGGAGGCTGATAGGACGGTAATATCAGGGATTGGACAGTTTCCCTTTCTTAAAAACAGGAACAACGTCAGATCTTTTCCAAACCATCTGAAGTTGAGCCTGTTTTTAAGAAAGGGAAACTGTCCAATCAGCCTCCTCAAAACATGCTCGAAAATTTAAGAATTCTTCTTGGCCAATCACATCATGGTTTCCTTGAGTCTGTAGAAGTTCTTTGAAAAGCATAATGTGAGTTCCGAAGAGGGTTTTCTTGTGCCACTCGATTGCTGCTATAACTCAAGGGCTTTCCCTTCTTTGGATAATGGTGCTAAAGTGGATGCAATCATGATTGACTTTTACTTTTCCAAAGCTTTTGTCACGGTGAGCCATTCCAAACTTTTAAAGAAGTTGGTGTTCATGGGCATTGACCTCACAACATTAAGGTGGGTAGCTCTCTTCAGCTGCGAGACCTGTCACTTCCGGTGTCCTTCAAAGCATCATACTGGGCCCTTTGTTATTCATTATCTACATCAATAATTTGGCCACGAATGTCAGCTCCAAATCAGGTGGTTCGCTGACGACTCTCATCTACAGGGAAATCTCTTCGTTATCAGACAGTGCAGCCTTGCAAAATGATCTCCAAGAAATTTCTGATTGGTGTCAAAATTAATTCATGGAGGTGAATGAAACGAAAAGGTACGTTCGTTTTTCCAGTGGCCAATCTGTGTCATTGTTCTTTTTCTCTTAAGGGGGGACCTAAAAATGGCAAGTATCGGACGCAATTATCCTTTCATGTTGATTTCATACGGTTTTCCAGTTAAAAGCAAAAGTAGGTATGTTCACAAGTGCTGCACTCTTTCGATCACTCAGTACCTATTATCAAGTTTAGAAAGTTGTACCAGGGCTCAAAATGATGAGAAAGAACATTGTCAACTGAGAGCACCAGTAATTGAAAAATTTGTCTTGTTCATGCTGAAAATGTGAATACGTGTGTTCGCTACAAATCGCAAAATTTTCATGAAGTGTCATTGATTTTGTACAGATAGTTGAAAAAGGAGGTTAGTTATCAAAAATTTGCTGTTGTCACTTGATAGAGCAGCCAAAAACACATAGGACTGCAAATTTTCACAGTTATGGTGTTTAAATCAACAGAGAAAAAAGCCGCTCGGAAGATTAAAAAACAGTCGAAAAGGTTTTGCGAGAAAAATCAGTTCAAAAAGTGAAGACATAAGATCAGCGATTTACCAGCGACACCGTAATACCAGCGATAACATGAAAAGTAATGCAAATATGAAGAAATGTGCGGAGA
>JASGXE010015032.1:0-37604 GCA_030068105.1 Sinentomon sp. SZTP_YWyxl
TCCTATCCAATGCACTGCACCCCTTTACCCTTCTTGCTAAAAGTACAAGTCCTGCATTCCATTGCATCAGGAACTGCAGAATGCAAAAAAAATATGTTCGTTTTCTCCTTGTGAATTTCTTGGGACAATGAAAATTTCATGAAAAAAAATTGCGATTGGCTTTATTTTGCTGTCTGCTCGAAGGGCATTTGGTTTGAAATGTTACCCTTGCATAATTGCTTCGTGTTAAGTACGACATGTACCACAAGTAACAAAACAAGACGTTTTAAGTTCCAACTATGTTCCTTTTTTATTGCGTATTCGTATATTATCAAGCTTAGTATTTAAATACTCGTACATATCATACAAATTAAATTATGTAATATGATGAATACATTCCCAGTCCGGTTGGGTTAGGAAAAAGTCACCGCCGTTACGTTAGGAGTAGGTACATTCACAATAAGCTGCCTGGATTTTGAAAAAAAAAAGCACAAAAAAGTATAGAAACATAACAAAAACAATAATTCCAATGGAAGTTAAACCACATTAAGGTGAAATAGTCGGCAGTTTTTTGGTGGACCACCCATGATGCTAGTTAAATGCAAAAATAAAACATGCTTGGCAACCGGCGAGTGCCGATGCATCAATGTCATGGTTTCCGAAAGACCACTAGCACTCCGTGATTTTGTGACAAAAATATTGGAAATCGATCACCTTCGATAGCAGATAACTTGTGTTGATAACAGACAAGTGGTGTGCCTTATACTCGGACATTAAAAATACCCGGGCCATGGAAATTTGTCAAGACAAGTGGTGTGCCTTATACTCGGACATTAAAAATACCCGGGCCATAGGAGATTTTTGTCAGACTTTTGAAGCACGGGGTTATGTTATTCCCCATCTAGTAAACGCCGTTAAATGCATTCCTTCATGTAATGTGTTTTGCGGTGCATGCGAATTGGGGAATTACACTGCCCCGTGCTTCAAAAGTCTGAAAAAATCGCCAATGGTCCGGGTATTCAGAATGGCTATAAGACAAGACAAGCCTGGGTATAATACAAGAGGACAATGGGTATAAGACAAGACAAGCACTGCCAAGCTAATGTGAAACAGACCGATGCAAAAGGCACAACCAGGAAGAGGTGACAAGGTGTTTCAAGCCAACAAAGTCGTCCTAGCAAAAATCTCACGTTTTCACGTAGCTTAAGATGTATCTTTGGCCGTACACAGGAACTTGTTCAGAGGGCAGAAAAAAGGAAACCTATGAACGCCGTTTCTCAACGATGCAGTGATGAAATGTTGAGGTCGTTGTCTGGTCGACTTTTCATGGGAACTTCCCATTGGCATAGAAAAAGTGCAAGACAGAAATCATAAAAAGTGCACACAGATTTGGAAACTCGCAACAAGTACAAGTCAAACACTTTTGGCAACACTATTTTACCATTTGAAAACTCAAAAGTCTAGTGGGACAATGGAATATTGTGGGGTGGCCAGTGAATGAGCATTTTCTAATCATCCTCTTAATGAGTGTTATGGCCTGGATCACAGCGCATGAATTTTCTTCCTTGAAATGCTTCTTGGCAAATAGGCCAAAAAGCACATGGGGCTGGCAATGAGAGCCCCATGAGGTTTGGGCCCAAAGAAGGGTGTGAAAATGCAATTTAGGCCTAAATATGGGTTTTGGATTGTCCCCAAAATTTTCGTTGAGATGTCAAAAAATTGGAAAGGTCATTTTTGCAAAGGCCTGACAAACAATTGCAGCAACTGATCTAGGCAAAGGCATTTTCAACAACTGAGTAGTGACTTCATCTTCAACAGAAAACCATAAGTTGATGGATTTTTTTATGTGGCAGATCCACTGCACGGACCGCAAACGGTTCCGCCTTGATGCCTAAGCCTGTACTTCAACAGTTTTTTGCTTCCTTAACGTTAATCATTGGGCATCCATCACTTTTATTGACCTGTGTGTTCCCCAGATGCAAAATGAATGGTATGCCGAAACCAAAAGGAAATAAAAGTTGTTACAACTTTTTGGGAACCCCTAAAAAATCACATCTTTAATGAGCAAAAATAGCAGTTTTCACAATTCCCTTGTTTTCAGCTATGAAAAACGGTCGGTCCTGATATCAAATTTTCAAGACTGCAAGAGGTCTGGAAGGGTGGTGAGTTGTGTCAAGCTTGATTTGCTCTATTTGTGCAAAAACGAAATGAGACCATATCATAAACGTCTTTCCTGAAGTATGTGACAGAACTCCAAATAGGGTTAGTTTCCGGAAGTGAGTTTCCATTTAAACAACATACGTAGATAAGAAAAAAATAAATTCAAAAACAATTCACTGGCATTTGGTATGGAGAGAACAATAATTCAAAATTATTAAAAACTTCAATCAAAAAGGTTGGTGTAAGTTGGATGAGAATAAGCTTTTAAGTACCACGTGGGAAGGAGGTCGGCCATGCTGATGCGGAAAGCCATCTTCCTAAAAGCTGTGTCAGAATGGACAGATTTTTGCATCAGACTTTTTTGGATCGTCTGTCCAAATCATATTGTTTCTTGCAACAATTGACGAAGGAGAACATTGGTCACTTTCCATTGCCCATTGTTGCAAGTGACAATCTGCTTTGGAGAGAGGATGTAAATATAAAATGTCTGATGCAAAAATCTGTCTATTCTGACATGGCTTAAGAGATTAATATTGGAAATAAAAAGACCATGAAACTGGAATTGATTCTCCAAATGCCAAGGCACGACAGACAAAATTGCAATAACTCCTGTTTTTTGGGATCATTGTCAAATGAGCATGGTGGAAATTTGCATTGTGTGTACAGTGCCGGGAAAATTAATGGAACCACACATGCAATTTGAATGCAGTTTCGGTAGTCAATGATATTTTTGATTCTGTGGCAAAAATTTAGCACCAAAGTTTTTCCTTTGTAGTTCAACCAAATGAAGAAGAAAAAGATCGAACGTGTTTTTTTCTAAAATATATGAAATAAAATTATTGAAACAAACCTTGTGAAACAGATGTCGCAACATATTGATGAAACACGACACTTTTTTCTTTGTGAAAAAGGGATACAAGTAAAGGAAAGTTTCAGAGGCAACACCATTTCTGCAATTTAATTTACATTAATGGCTCCATTAATTTTCCCGGTGCTGTACAGCAAACATGAGATTTCCTCAAAGAATCTGAGTTTATGCCAATTGCACCCATTGGGATTCCTGACAAAAAGTACCATTTGGCGGATATTTCCATGTTCCAATAAATGCAAGACTCAGGCCATCTCGATTATTTTTGTCTTTTTAATGAAAAGCTGCTAAACATCAGCTCAATAGAGTAATCTGCGCAACTCTGAAAAATTTCCAGAAGAACGTCCTTGTAAATTTCACTTGAAATCACCTTTGCCAGGCAAGCCCGGCATTTTCCACTTCACGGCAGTTGAATTTTGTTTGCTTTGCTCCCGGATCCCATTTTCAAAACAGAAGAAGTCAAAGTTTCCACCTTTCCTACCATAATGCTCTTTCATTTAAATGTCACTTCAAAAATGTAAAATTTATTATCAGCAAACGTAGGCAAATGGCTTTCCAGATAGGATTTGTCAAAGTTGGGGCCCATTGTGATCAACTATCTCAGGTTGGTTTCAGAAAAACAATGGAAACAATTTATGCATGGCAAGACAGGACATAAAAATAAATAGGAGTTATAATAATTCGTGTTTGTAAAATATACAACCTCGTCATCTCCCAGACAGACAAACATCTGGGTAATAACAGCAATAATGTTAAATTTGTTGGAATTCCTTTGTTGTGTGGTCCATTATTTGGAAAATGTTGACTGTAGAGTGCATGTGAAACCATATTCAACATAAAAACAGTATTTTAGTACCAGAAGAAGCAGGTAATAACCTTTTAGAATTTCACTTTCAATCATGCAGATTTCAAATGAAAGCCAATGCATGCTGTATCAATCAGTAGTGGCGGAATCAATGTACCGACAATTGTAAAAAACTGCAACTGTTCAGATTTTTGCAAAAAAAAAAAAATGCCGTAGAAATTAAAGATCCTCTTTTATAACTGAGGTCAAAATCTGACAGCTCCAGAAAGCTCTGTTGAGATCTGGCACTTTAATTTCTACCGCCTGCATAAGAGCAAAAAGAAAGAAAAAAAGTTTCGGAGACAACAGTTAAATGGGAAAAACACATGAATGAGTACATCAATTCCACCGCTACTATACAAAACCAAACTGCAAGCATGCTCTTATTCTTTCAACAGACTAAGCTTGTGAGCCGTTTATAGCCAGAAAATGAAGGTTACGAATGGGCAACCCATGGCGGTAGAGGACAAATCATTGCAGAGTGGGATTTGAGACAACCCCTGCTGTCACTTTAAAACATCCTTACACTTTTAAATTGTACAGGGAAGCGCAAAAGTCTTCGGCCACAGCAAAACTAAATAAATTTGCTGTTTTATGATAGATATTAATCTGAAACGCTTTCTACAGCTAGAAACAGTTTCAGATTGAACAAGATTAAAAGGTTCGCTTCCAGGGAAGCCATGGTTTTGTCTTCTGCAGTGCAGCAACTTTGGAAGTGATCTCCAGCACAATTGTAAAAACTGCCTAACCAGAACGTTTGGCAAAATGATCAAATTAAAAGTGGCATGTGTGGAAGATATGAGATAAGTGGTGAGTAGAGTTATTCATGTTAAATTTGGTGGGATGAAAACGGTTAGAAATTTCCGATTATGATTGGGTTTCTGTAAATATCTGTTGGAAGTTTTCAACCAAAAAAGTATGTCATCCGAACTGCAGTTTCTGTTCTGTCTGCTCTTTGCACCCAAACTGTCATATGACAGGTATCTAAATCTGAGAGAGAAGAGAAGCAGTGGGGATCCAAAATTCCTGGGAAGGAATAGAAACTATACTACATGTAAGGAACGCTTGTTGGGAAATATCTAAAAAAAAATGATTGCAATGTAATCAAGGATAACAAAAATACACACGTATGTGCTGCGTATTCACGTGAAGCGCAGTAAGTATTACACGAGGAAATAAAACTTGCAGATGAGGCAGTTTTTCAGTTTTTGAGGGGTACCCTTACAAAAAGATCAGGGGTAGCCTTGGCCGAAGGCGAGGGGGAAACCTACCCTATTGAGCACCTCTGGTTGCAGTGATAAGTAACATAGGTACGTGTACGGCCGTATACCTACCTTATTTTCACTCACACCCATCAGCGTTTTCAACATAGCAGTCAATTTAGCAGATGGATGACCGCTTCCCAGCAATGAAAAAGGAATAACGCTGTGGATAGAAATTAAAGTTTCACAACACTAATCTACCCATCGAATTGGCTGCTGTTTTGAAGCTGAGTGTGAATGCAAAGGGAAAGTCTGGCTGATGGTGAAGGTATACAATCAGGGGCAGAATTTCGGAAGCTTTGATTCAATTCACAAAGCGAATTGATGTTGCCATGGAAACCGTTTAATTTGTTTTGCGACCGACGGATGATGTGAAAAGATGCCAGAATAAAACCAAAATGAGCGGTCGAATTGCTTCCACTTTTTGAAGAGTTGCGACCATTTTCCGTGATCGTCTTTTTATTTTTTTCGCAATGATGAAGTTGCTAGATGATTAAAATGCTCAAAAAGCACGTTATCCATTCGCAAGTCGATGAATTTGACAGCTTTGAAGAAGGCAGTGAACGATATAAGAAGAATGGAGAGGCAGTGTTGGAAATAATTGCACAGAACAAAAATGCTTACATTTTTAAACCGACGGAACAGAAAAAATCAATCAGAGGTTTCACAATAACAGAAAAATCGCAATTTGATTCAATTTTTGATCATTGATCCGAGTTATCATCTTGCAAAGCGCAAAGTCTGTATAAAACTGTACAATCGCATAGAATAAAATGTTCACATTTTCACCGATCGCAGAGAAAAATTAATCAGCTCTTCGATTCCGTAGCAAATTTTTTGAGTTATCGATTTGCAACGAAAATCGACTTTCAAAACAGGGCTTGTGTTTTCAGTTTGCGGGTAAAAATAACATTTTGTCTTAGCAGACGATGCATTCGCGTCTCCAAAAGACAAAACAAAAATGACAAAAACCGCAAATTTATTTATTTTTCGATGGTCAGACTTTTGGGCTTCTGTACCAAGGAGGTTATTTGCGCACTTTGCCTGGCATGTTGCCAAAGAAAAACAACAGAAAATTATTGGCCCAGATAGCAGGATGCTTTGTCAAAGGGAATAAGAAAATGGATGCTCATGTGAGGCGACAGATTTGTTCACATCCTGACCCTTGATGCAAAGTTAAGGCCAATAGCCACTGTCATCGCCCATCGGCTCTTTCTAGTGAACGGGATGGCCCCTACTGAAATATTTGTTTAAAGCTGGTGGCCAACACAATTTTGAAACAGTTTTTCTTCTCCAAATTTAAAAAACCACCAAATGCTGAACTGAATGTGCACACTTGCAATGGCCAGTTCAGAGTACTGACAAAGTAGCTGATATTTTGAGGAATGAATGGTGGGTTCCCAAGGTAGCAATAAACACGTGTATTTCTGATAAAATGGTTATGTTTCCTTGGACATGTTTGTGCTTCTTTGCTCACTGTGCAGGTTTTCCGGATCCCGAGTGGATGGTAGATTGGGCTACTGCGGTTTTGGCATGAAAATGCACCTTCTTCAGGTGTGGTTCAACTGAACCAGGTTCATCATCTAGTTCAGTTGACCCACGCCTGAAGAAGCTACGACATTTTTTT
This sequence comes from Sinentomon sp. SZTP_YWyxl, assembly GCA_030068105.1. Taxonomy (NCBI): domain Eukaryota; kingdom Metazoa; phylum Arthropoda; class Protura; order Sinentomata; family Sinentomidae; genus Sinentomon; species Sinentomon sp. SZTP_YWyxl. The sequence goes on from JASGXE010015032.1 coordinate 6,741, forward strand.
AACCGCGGGCCGGTAACACAATCTGCCACCCATTTGGAATCTGGAGAACCTGCACAATGAGCACACAAGCACAATAAATATTTCACTGCACTCTATAGCAAACAAAAACAAAGTGGGTAATTTTCGACGGTTAACAAAATAAAACTGGTCCAACCAATCATGTGGTATCTGCAAAAATTTTACAAAGAACAAAAATCGCTTTTTATTTATTTATTTTTCTTTGTCAAAATAAAACAAACCAACAAACAATAACAGAAAAACTGCAACAACAAATCCAAAAAACGACAAATTTAGGAAACAAACAAAAAATTTAACAAAGCGTAGTCACTGACTGCACAAGGTGGCTAAAAAGATAGAATGAATCAGGGAGCAAATATGCAAACAACTTCCATAAACAAGCACTCCAAAATAGACACAAATAAGCACCTATCGAGAACTTCGTTGCAATTTTTTGAAACGTCACATTTCATTGCATTTTTACAAACGAATTCGACAGTGAGTTTTGTTTTATTTTGCATCAACATGTCTGATTCTGCCATTCGTGGAGCTCGTGCTGAAATTGAGATGCGATTTTGAATCTCTAAATTTTTATCAGCAAGCAAAAAGACAAGTCAATATCCATTTGAATGCAAAATTCCAACTCAACACAAATCATGCTTTTAGAACAATTTGTCCACAGCCACAATGTGGGTTCCCTGGTTGGACCACCCGAGAATCCACACACGACGCAGATAAGGCTGCCTTTCCGAGTTAACAACGGTAGTTTTAAAAGAGATCAACCTCCAAATGATCGCACTTGTAAAGGTCAAGAATAGGGTACTCTTCAGGAAGCCTGTCCGAAATAAGTTTTTCAGAACGACTCATTTTTGCAGAATGAATCTCTCACCATTAGAATATCCTCATCCAATGAGAGACTTTCTTTTACTTGGGTAGAATTCACGTACTTGTGTGCAAAAATGATATTTGCTTGCAAGGATGACGTTGGGGTTGCCGAAGGCAATGACCAATGCAATTCCAACTACTTGGTGCAGTGCATTTATGTCAGTGAGATTGGTCGCGAGGAATGGAAATTCTCCGGGGTTTGGATTTTTTCCTCGTAAAATCTCAAAGCTCATTGGCCATTGGAAGATTTCCATTCCTTGCTACCTATCTCTCCACCATGAGGAACCCACCAGAAGGGAATAGTAGGCAAAGAGGAACCCAACTTTTTTTTCAAGAGGCAATTCCAAGTTTATGGTCAACTCTTCCTTCTTGTAAATGCTGGGGGAGGGGGTGTCCTAAACCCTGCGCAGTGCTCATTCTGCAAACCACGAGAAACTGCAAAGTATACTTGTGCTCCAGAACAAAGGACATTTAGATAACTTAATAAAATCGATAGATGTAACCCGAAACTTTTCCAAATGCTGTACAAAGTCACCAAAATGCACTCGGAAGAATACAACCACATAATTTACTCATGGTTGCTACCAACCTGGATATTTTTGGGGGCCCTGAAAAACTTGATGAATTTTGGCACACACTTGAAAATTGGCCATTGTAATGTGGAAAATCTCAAATCATACATTTCCTGCAGCACACCAGAATGACCCCCCAATTGTCCCGAGAGTAGTTTTCAGGAAGCATTTTGGAATATGTTTAATGGCTTCTGGTGGGGTTGTCCTCCAGACCTGCTGGGGAGAACCCAGCCCCATGGACTCCTTGGTTTGGGGCCGCTGCACGACCAGCACCTTGCCCCCTGCAACTTTTCCGATTCCCGTCGACCCTGGGTGCAAGGAGATGGGATCCTGCAGCATCCAAGAATGCCTGGGTAAACCGGAACGAACAACTGTCCAAATAAACAATCCCACTGATGAGGTTAGAGATTAATCCAAATAAAGTGCTCCAGCTGATCACAAGTTGAGTGAAGGTCATTGGATAAGGCTATGATGGTGAAGTCATTTCCATTTTCCAATCAGAAATTTTTCATACACCGTTGTGATACACCATTGTGTTCATACACCAGTTTGGAGTAAAAAGGAAATTGATGGCAACAGAAAATGACCTGACGTTTTTCGTTTCGGTAGACACTACTAAATTTTTTTCCATTTTGCACAACACCATTGCAACTTTCCATGTTCTTATCCTTTCCCTGTAATTGTGGGTCAGAAAACGTATTCCCATTTGCCCGCGCACTTCCCCGAGTTGAGAAAAGATTTCACAATTGAATTCCTTGTTGAATTCTGCCCCCAAATCATGTGACACATCTGTTAGAGCGTGCATTATTTTTTACCAATCCCTGGCAGCACCCTGGAAAATCTTGATTGACACCCTGTAAAAATCATGGAAATTCTTGCAAGATAATTGGTAGCAACCCCGTTTAGAGCAATCAGGTTTTATTAATATCTCATCAAAAGAACACTCGAATCATAAGGCACTCAACCCATATGGAAAGATCACTTGAATCTTACCAAGGTGAAGGACACTTCTCTTACAATCTAAACTCAGTTAATTTAGATACTATAGTTACTAGCTGCATCAGTAAATTGACAACAGCATACACTAAATCAGCCAGCTACTAAATCTCAATCATAATGCAATAAGTTTTACAGAAGCTTTGGATTAAAACTAGTACGTAATGCAGGATGGGCAAACACTGCCCACAGGAATAGCTCTTCTCGCAATTGCCACGAGGAATCTTTTTGGGAGTGGCTGAAAACACATGGAACAGTTTGCCATTCTATCTATTTAACGTCTCATCGAAAAAACCACGTCTGCGAAACCATAACACGTTAATCACCAGTAAGTTCTGTTAGTAATCTTTCAGCGCCATAAATATATTCGCAAAAGGCATATAAAACTAATATGTGTCTTCAGTTCAGGAATGGCATCAGCCAATAACTGGAATAGGTCTCCTATTTGAGTTGGGAATGAATGTTTGCAAATTCCAATCAACTTGAGCACTGGGCTGGGTTAACAAGGACAGAAAAGTGGGATTCTGCTTGGATTGATTGAAAATGTGTCTGCATGATCCTGTCATCCACGTCAGAATTTAACACGACAGCTTCAGAATGCTGTCTGCATGCGTGCTGACGTGGTGTATATGCAGCGATGAGATGCCATTCCGAAGACGACACGGATGGCGGAGAGCTCATCTAGGCAGCAAAATTGATCCGGTCCCACTGGAAGTTCGACAGGTCAGTGTTTGTGTTCAACTTTGACTCCATCCCATCGAACGAGAATAACTCGGAAAATGGATCCGGAAGCAATGAGTTGTGGACCATGTTGGGATTTATGAAATTGTTGTTATCAATGGTCAGACTATGCTCGTGGAAGGTGTTATTATTCAACAGGTCTGCATTTGGCCTGTTGTTGTTATTAGAGAGAAGTGCATCATTGCCCATGACAGGGCTAGTTATACTGGCCAGAAGGACATCATTCACATAAGGATGAATTCTGCCACAATTGCTATTCATGTCCCCGACATTCGACTCATTCATCTGGACGTCCGGCGACTGAGTGCTGACTAATGAATCAAGCCAATCAAACATGTCAATGTCCATGTGGTCATCAATTCTTGGGGTGGTGGGGTCCTCGGCTACAGCAGGCGTGGACCCATCAGGTGGGACAAAATTGGCAATGTCCACATCGATCCCATTCAAAATATCGAAGTCCAAGTCAAGCTCACCGAATGCCATGTTCTGTTCGGCATTTGCTGTTATAGTGCAGTCACCCACCTGGGGACTATCAGTTTTTATGCCGTGAAACAAACCATCAGACATAACATCCATTGGAATTGGGGATTGAAGTGTGGAATAAACAAGGTTCTTTGTTCCACTCTCCAACGGAACGGTGAAATGTATTGGCATGTTGCTTGGTAAAGTCATAGCCGTGGGCAGTGTCACAGCAAACGTGGATGGGGGCAAGGGCGGTGGGGGAGGTGGGGGCTTTGCTTCGTGGGCATCATTCACCAACATCGGAACTGATTTATCATTGCTGGAGGTATCATCCTCAGACAAAGCAGAAAAGAATGGTTGACTGTGTTGCAAATCTGGAAGGGAACCAGCACTGCTCGGTGTGATTGGATCCTGGGCAGCACTAGCTGGAAGATCTGGAAAACATAATACAGCAAACATATATGCAAGATTAATATTTCAGTAGACAATGCCTCAGATCAGGCTGTTGATATAATTCAGTTGCAAGAGAAGACATTGACAGGTAAATAATACTGCTCCCAGGCAAAGAGGTTATTTAAGATCTGACACAAGAGATTGAAAAATTGAAAAGAGATTGAAAAACAACAAAGATCGTTTTGCAAGAACCTCGCTGACCCAAGGAAGTCGAAACGAGAAAATGAAAACCCAGTCCATAGATGGTGATGCTAACGACTGGTCTGACTTGCTTACATTACATTATCACTGTAAACAATTACCTGGTTTGAGGCCATTAAAGGATCGGATGGCAAGTTTTGCTGACGACATCCGCTCAGACAATGGCCCCAAACCAGGTTATTGTTTGCAGTGTTTGTGAAACAGATCATGGTGCAAGACGCCTTACGTTATTTATGGCAAGCAGAGAAAGCTTCTGGTATCAAAGCCTAGCGAGAAATGAAAGAAAATGGCCAACATGCCAGCTCTCTTGGATCCCATTAGGTATAAAAGGCCAACTTGCGCAAACTGTTTCTGGCGGATAGTGTGACAAAAAATTGGGAGAGAAATTGGTTTCAGCCACTGCAGGCAGGTAATTGCCGTACAATGTAGAAGTTGAATGTGCTTATCCTAAGGCTCCTGAGAGTGATGTCAGGCATGGTAGAAATTGCCTGAAATCCTTGAGACTTCAATACGAGATGTTTCCCGATGTTCCCTTCACAAATTAATATCATCTGAAAATGCAGGGGGATAATTTGACCAAGGTTGCCCCGATTGGGGTAATTTACCCGTAAAATTTTGAAGGCTAGGCGAGGGGCAGGCATTGCCTGAAAACCTTTACAAGAGACCATCACAGCATTTACTTAGACCTGTAGCACCAAAATTCTTGCAACATCAAAAGCATTTACACCTTCACTGCACTCACCCCCATTGCGAATGAGGATCTCCAAGACATCATCCACCATCTGGCTCTTCACATGCGTTGACTTCGGTCGCGATCGCTCGAAATTCAGTGGCTTTTGCGATAACAGGCCCTCCTAAGAAAGAACAAGAAAGGCAAAAAATGTGTTTAGAAACTCGTAAATCCCCTACTGTTTCTGATGTTAGGCAACAATCCAGCAAATATGCAGGAAAACTAGTAAAAAACCAATAAGAAAACAACCGCCATCTTCTTCCAGAAAATTGTGAATGGCTAAAATAAATGCTCAACAAAAAAGACATCTCTATTTTTGCAGCTAGTTCGTCGGACAGCACAGGCAAAGTTTAATGATAAAATATCAAACCATTCCAACAATGCACATATGGATTGGCAAAAAACACCCTTCACACCTCTGTCATTTTCTTGAGATATGCAAGTAAAGTGCATGATATCTTTACATGTTAACATACCTCAATCATCTTTATACGTTGTGCAACTTCAGGCTCAGTGGCTGTCCTTGACAAAGGCCTGGGCTCCATGACAGCAGCAGTGGTATCCAGATGTTGGATATCAGAATGACCACCGGTGGAAGATTTCAGAGCGTTGAATGTCGGCAAAGAAAATGACCTGAAAAAGCGAGGAGGAGAAATAATCGGAACTAACAAAGCAGTTGTTATCCTTTTTGTGCTGACATCCATGGCTTCAGGCAATGACCCAAAATGGCAATGATGGCTCAGGTATGTAGAAATGAAATTAATAAAATTGAGTGGTTATTCTCACCACAATAATTATTTACAACACAAATTGGGACAGTTTTATTCACGGTGGCATTTTTTTTTTCATTTTTACACTTTGCAGCAGAAAGGTTGCCGCTGGACAATAATTTTCACATTTTTCCCAATGAAGAGGACAGGAATTGATGGATGAGGAGATGTCTTCACAAAGCGGGACAACACAATCAGGATACTTACTAACAACCATCGACAGGATATAGAACATAAGCTCGACGATGCTCCTAATTTTCTCCAACAAAACGCCATGGACAAATTAAAGGGAGCTAAGTGTAAGAAACTTTAATTTCTACTCCTGCGATTTTCCATTTAAAACCCATTGTTGTTCATCAATATTTTTCATTTCTCTGTTTTCACTTAGCTCCCTTTAATTTGTCCAAGGCGAAAAGTGGTTCAGGGTTTTCCATTAAAAAAAAAAAAAAAAAAAACTGAATCGAGGCACAGGCCGATGTGATATTTAGCCCAAATTCTGAATTAAAAATCTTTCAGCAGTCTTCAAATGGAATTGTTAGCAAAACAGAATAATTCTCCTTTAAGGGCAATACACAAACCACTTATTGACAGTTCCAACATGAAATTTTGTCTGGAACCACGATCCATTTTACAAACACCGTCAGTAATTACCTGAATTGAGGCCATTTTCGTAACGACCTTGTCTATTCGGAGACGACGTTTCGACCCTTGGTCTGGAGCCTTTTTAAAGTCAGACGACATGGTGTTCTCTGCCGCTGGTGTTGCGCGACTGTCGCACAACACCAGCGGCAGAGAAGACCATGTCATCTGACTCTAAAAACGCTCCAGACCAAGGGCCGAAACATCATCTCCGAATAGACTAAGTCCATTCGAAAATGGCCTCAATTCAGGTAATTACTGCCACAGCTCAACAAAGAATATTCTTTGTGTCCCACATTTCGGACAACTCTCAAGACGAATAAAAGCAGTTTCATGCAGGCATTCTTGGTTTTTGAAAAAGTTCGGCTTAGTCGATGTTTTTTTTTTTAACTCATTGTTCGGCAAGCTTTGGCAGAAAGAAAGTTCATAATATGAATGGTCATCTTTCAGAAAACAGTGTGACAAGGCAGCAAGGGAAATAAAAAGGTTGAAATTGTCAAACAATCACCATGTAAAATGGACAAAGGTTGAGATAAAATGACCAACCTATGATGATGAGTATTCTGACTGTCAAACTCCTGTTTTATGCTTTCAGAGACCACATTCTGCGATGCATCGATCACTGCATCAGATGTCGATGCAACCAGGTGCGAATTCGGCTGGGAATTTTGCCCAACGGTTGCAACAGCAGGTGTAGGAACAAACTTCAATGTATTATTATGCACTTGGAAATTAGGATGCGAAATGCTGATGCCGCTCGGTAATGACACGGGAACTCCAGATGCAGCCTGAAGCATTGCAGGTGCAACAAGGTCAATGACCTTTTGCCTCAGTTGCAACTGTTGAAGTTGAAGAAGCTGTTGCTGCAATTGCTGCTGTTGCATCTTGTGATGGATGTGCTGTTGGAGGACAAGCTTATTGTTGCTTGGCTGTGATGGTGGTGGGGGCATTCCACTCTTCAATGCAGCCTGTTATAATGCAAAAGAAATTTAAAGCACTTTATGCATGGGTACGCATAGCTTACAGTTACCTACTCAAAGCAAGAACTGGGGGCAGAATCAGTGGGGTTTTCGTGCAGTCTGCAATTCATCAACAATGCAAAAGTATTGTTATCAGTTGCAAAAATTTAATGCAAAAATAAGATCAGTTGGAAGGCTAGTTCCCATGATGCAACACACAAAATCAAACATAACTTTTTTGCCCATAAATTGCCTCAACATCATTGACAGCTTCTGCAAATATTCTTCCAGTGTTATTTCCCGGATATGAATTTACAAGCGAGAGTGAGTCCCAGGGTTGAGCATAGGGGGGGGGGTTACCCCCCCCCCTGGCCTTTGGCCGAGGTTACCCCCCCCCCAGCCTTTTTCCGACGGTACCCTTGGCCGAAGGCCAAGGGTACCGTCGGAAAAAGGTGGGGTCCTGGTGTGTGTGTGAAAAAAAGAGTCCTGGTGTGTGTGCAGGGCACACACCAGGACTTCAATAGGAGCAACATTGTTTCTTTGTACTTTCTGTTTTGATTTACAGAAAATGGTAAAATGAAAAAAACTCATCCAGAAAGTCGTGTCTGACAGTTATTTCCTTGCTCCATCTATTGCGACTGCAAACCCTCCAGGATAAGGAAAAAAGGACCTGAAATGTCGTAAAGTGGCATCTGAGGACCCCTAATTTTTCAAAAAAGCTTCAGCTTTTGGGGGACGCTGTCCCCCAAACCCCCTGGACCCCCGCTGGGGGGCACAGCCCCCCAGACCCCCCATGCTGGGGGGCTGCCGCCCCCAGACCCCCTGCATTTTCGGTGCCCTACCCCCCCTCGTAGACCTCTTTACCCCCCCTCTAAGGTACCCTACCTTGCCCATCCCTGGTGAGTCCCCAAGTCAAATGTGAGGTGCAAAGCAACAAACTCAAATGAAACTGCCTTCTTCTATATTTACTCACAGTGATGATTCACAGGTTGAAATCCGTTCAACCTTCCAACTCAACAAACATGAAAAGGTTCTACAAGCCCCCGACAAATGACAACAGAACAAAATTACGACAATAGGCTTAACGGCATCTGCACTTTACTGTCACACCCAAGTAACAAATGCGGAGACAGACTTCAGCATGGATAGATATCTCAACCGATATCATTGCTACTTACCTACCTACCGTAATTATAATTCACAAGCCTTAATCTGTGGGCCTAAATTTCAAGTCTATAGAATCTCCAGCAGCAAAAACTCAATTTTATTAGCCTAACTAGGACCCGTCACAATATTTGGTGGGCTACCTGTCCACCAAAACGAAAATAAAGGCACTATTATCTCCTGATGGTTAAACGGTAGATGACCATCCTCATCCTACCCTCATTTGGCGGGCCAGCCTGCAACAAATGGGGTTACCTACTTTTTTACCGCAAACAAGAAGATTTGTAGGTAACACCTGTTCGGTTTGAATAGTATGGCAAATCCAAGAGGAGCAGGATGTGTTCAGACTTTGAAGACTGATGCAATGTCCAATAAATCAATTCATGATTTCATGATCAAGGATAGTTGCACTTGCCTGTTGCTGCTGTTGATTGAGCTGCTCCTTTTCTCTGATCATTTTCAACGTCTCCTGAGATTTCTTCAGCTCCTTCTGCAGCTCTTCAATCCTTTTCTCCTGCTGGGTTATAAGCTCTTGTGTGGCTAACTGCGTGTCCAGGACGATCTGATGTGGAACTGGCTGCACGGGATGTGGATTATTGGTGACAACAGACTGAAGCGGCTGCCAGGAGTTGGACTGGCTGACCAAGGTGACAGTTGGGTTCACTGTAGAAGGTGGAGGGAAAGGAGGTGGTATTGGGGGTGCACATTCCTTGTCTTGCTTGCCGCCATCAGTGGAGTCAACCGTTTCCATAACCACATCGTTGACTAGCTCACTGTTGCCTGCTGTAGATAAATGTGACTGGATGTGATCTGTCGGTCCCGATTGAACAGGAACGGACCAACTAGTGCTCAGTTGCATATCTGAATTTCCAGCAGAGAGCATATCCATTGGGGCTAAAATAGAAGACAAACAAACATTGAGAATGTGAGCATATGGCTTGATGCTTGAATTAAGGATTATGTCCACACAAGGTGACACTTATGAGGAGATATCGGCATGAACTGGAGCTAAAACATATGGCCAATGCAAATCCAGGGTAGGCAGAAAAGGCATTTTGGAGTATCTTCTATGACGAACATTGCAACTCAAGCTGATTGCTTCAAAGGATGTTTTGAGGAGTCGTAAGTGCTGGAAAAATCTTGGTCCTTTCAATTGTTTGATTTTATTTTGAAAATGTTTGACTTTGAAAAATGGTGATAGTCATATCTCCAAAATGGGGGGGAGCTCATTTTGTCACTGAACGTTACTCTTACTTGCCTTGTGGAGAATGCTCACCAAAAATCAAAACTCGACAACAAATAAACCAACCGCCACATGCACCCAAAAAGGGCTCGCTTTGGGAACTTTGGGGAGGCATATCTCCAAAATGGGGGGTAGGAGCGACTTTTTTCACTGTACAACTTTGATTCCTTTAGACATGAGGAACCCATCCATTCAGTTTTCCCAGTAATTTTGAACCAGTTGTATTTTATCACCTTAGCCCAGGTCAGGTACCAGATCTGAGATCCATGATTTACTGACTTTGAATGTGCTGTTAATCACCATCATGAAGCACACAGAAGGCAAACAAGTACTTGCACCTGCGGAACAAAGTCAAAAGTCCAACAGTGAACGTAAAAAGGCAGCAGTAAGGTCCACTCACCTGCAGCCTTTACATCTGCATCAAGGACAAACACTGTGTCCTGGTTTGACTGGAAGTTAAGAGGCTCTCCATTGCAAATAATTTGAATTGCCTCATCGAGTGTTGTAACGGTGACTGGCTTCATGTCGACATCGGCGGTCTGATTCGAACTGGATTTGTCCTTCCTGTCATTGGAATTGGTGTTGATTGGGCTTGAATTTGTTTTGGTCCCAGATTGCGGAATGCAAAGTGTGTTGAGATAAATGCCATCGCTGAATTGCCTCAGTCGTTCGATCAGCTGTGGCTTGGCCCCAGAGACAGGCAGGTTACGAATCTTCAGTTCTGATTTCAAATCGGCCACTGGAAAAAATAAAGACAATTTTGTGTGAGAATCCAATAAATTCATCTCATTTCCAAAACATCCAGGAAACAAATGAATCAGGACTGGTTGAATGTGGGCTGGATGCATTGAAGAATTCCAGCCCATCTTGGCCTGTTTGTCGCAGGACAAAACTGACAAGGCAGACTGGGGACAAAATTGTGCAGGGGTGCCATCACACTCCACAGCTTCAGCCATGTGAAATTACCTGCAAATTGCTTGGATTGGCTTATTTTCTGGCGGAAAATCCAATTTGTTTCTGAGACCTTTTTATTTTTTTGTGTGCAAATTCTTATGTTTTCAACAAGCAATTCAATGAAAATCGAGAAAGATTAATTCACGATTCTCCAAAAACTTATCATCAGCTTTCCAAACCCCTGATAACTTCCCTTCTGTGAAATAAAAATCGTGAGTAAATTTTTCATGAATTCCCCAACCAAATAGCGCTAGAAGGCCGATTTATAGCACGTTTGGAACAAATTTCCAAATTTGATTCCACGGGATTCGGGATCCTTCTCTTCTGTAAAACTTCCCCGACAATTACATGAATTTTCTAATTCGTTAAAATAACCCGACTTTTCCAGGTTTACCCCCAAAGCACCCTGAGGCAGGCATTCTCTGGAAAGATTTTACGATTTTGTAAGTAGCAAAAAATATCACAATGCAAGCAATAGAAAAAAATCAGGCCAATCACCTGTGTTTTATTGTCAATAACAAAGTCTAACGACCAAGGAGTTTTTAAGGTCTCCAAAATACTGCTCTTTCAAAAGACAGAAACCACAAAAACACCAAACAGTTGAGACTTGAACGAACAAATAAACAAAGTAGGTAGGAAATGCTTGGGTATGGGTACAATTTTCTTCCAAAGTAGGTGGGGTTTTACCTTTCATGTCCTCCAGCTTGCACTTAGTGCTCTTCGTTTCATCACCAACATCCATATCAACAGTTGCAGTACATTTTGTAGCAAGCTGCGGTGCTTTCGAAAGTTTAACAGACACCTTCTCAGTTGGAGCAGTACCCAGCGTAGTTAGAGATGCAGGCGGCATGGGTGGTGGGGTAGGCGGAGGAACATAGCCTGCGTCAGGCACGGAAGAGCCTGATTGTTCTCCTGTGTTGGTGGATGCAACTGCAGAGCAGACAGGTATCTTTTGGCTTAGAAGGTCATCCAGGCTCTTTTCTTTCAGATCCACAGTCATGATAATCCCTGGCAAAGGAGCTGAGATTGCTGTGCTGGTTGGCATGGCAGGAGCCGAAGAGTCGGAAGAACCTTGCGAAGTCTGACTGGGCACTGACTGTGAATCCTGGCCTGAGGTGGCTTTATGGCTCAGCGGAACCATCAACTGAGGATACTGGTGAAAAAAAACATGAATACAGTGAGAAATTGTTTTTGAAATAATTGGCAGATTATTGTAAACAGCTTAGGAGCAACAGGTGAAAATGTTCCCAGGTGTTTTTGAGCGAAAACTGAGGGGTAACAGCTGATTGGGGAGAATTTCAGCAAGTGCCTGTCCACCAATGAAGTTAAAAGCAGCCAGTTCATGAATAACTGTTACGAGACATTTGTTACCTTTCACATATGATGCGAGCCTCGATTCAGCTTACAATGGCTAGCCCAGCCAAATCTCATAGCAAAATGTGCCTTTATTTGCCTTAAGATTCCATTTGGAGAATCCAAATTTGTCACAAGGCTCCAGTTTTTCAGGGTCGGGGGATTCCGTCCAGCAATCATCCTGAACCTTCAGACACCCCTCAACTATGAGTAGAGCACTTTTAAAATGGTGATAATGAATTGGCACCGCCAAAACGAAATCAGCCATTTCAACCATCTTTTGTGATTTCTTCATCATTTCAGTCATTTGAAAGACAATTCCAGCAATTGTGAAAGGGTGATCTTCTATGAAATATGAAAATGTCCACGAATTTCATCGATTTCCACGAATACATGCGAAAACGTCATGTTTTTTTCCCTTGTTTCTTTAAGTGGTAAGCACGTTGCGCAAAAACATTTGCAATACTGAGCTTTCTTTTGCTCTTTTCTCAGTCTCTTGTTCAGTGTATTTGCATCATTTTTCTGATGTATTGCTCCTGTGAAATTCAAAGTAGACACAAAGTAAAAGTTACTGAAAATGCTGTTTTGACTGGTTCTTGCATTTTTATTTCCACCGCCAAATAACGAAATTTTTAGACTTTTGAGTGAAATTTTCCAAAAATTATCACCATTTTCGGCATGCTCTAATTATGGGGCTGCTGCCTCCAGATACACTGCCCTGGGCACACCTTACCTCCCATGCAAAGTGTTGTTATCTCCCTCCCAAAGGTGACTTTGCTCATCCTGTCTCCCATTGATCTTAAAATAAAACCGGATGCAAAACAGAATCGAAAGAAGTGTGGCCATATGTAGAACAATGTTTTTCCCAAAGCAATGTTCCTGCCACCTCAACACTGGCCATTGGGAAGCAGTTGTTTTCTGCCTTAAGTGGAGGCACTGTCGGAACACTTTTTCCTTTAAATTGGGAGCAATCAGAAGCACAAGTGGATGCCTTGGTTCTCTCGCACTACAATAAACACTGTTGCGCTTCTAGTTGTAGGTTTATATCAATGTATTGTGCTAACCTGCTGCTGCCATTGCAATTGCCACTTCAAGAACAACTGTTGCTGTTTCAGCAGCAGATCGTACGACGTTTCGTAAGAAGTTCCATTTGTAAAATTAGTAGATCCATTGCTGTTACCATTTTGTTTCTGAGCATTTGGTGGTCCCTGTAGAATTAGGTAAACAATCTAGGTGTGTGAAATTACAGCCAGCTATTGTGGAATTAAAGCTTCGCAACTGATACTTTGCTAAAGCTATGAATAAAGCATGCCATTGACATGTTGATAAGCATACTAAAGATGAACTACAGCAGATGCAGGCTGCTGGCTCAGTCAAAAAGGGAAAAAAGTAACCCACAAAAAAGAAAAAAAAAATAAGCACCGATGCACCCAAAAGGTACAAAAGTGCAAGTTTGTGATGTCATTAAAAAAGCAGATAAAATAAAGGCAGGCAGATGCCGGCATTAAAGCAGAGTAAGGGTTTCAAAAATGAACAGAAATGTGACAACTGATAGGTAGACAACTGTTTGCATAAACAACTTTCCTCTTTAACGAAAATCACAAAAATGCAAGATCAAAAGGTGCTTCTTCAGAAATGTCATCAAAAGAACTGTTTTAATAAATTTAAAATAATATGCAGTTGCGAAGATCTCGGAGGTAACAATGTCTATGGTGATTGAATTTTCATACTGTCCTTTCCTAAAGAACATCATGATCCCATCACCTGATGTGACTCAGCAGATGACCGCAACACAAAGTCAAATGGATGCCACATTGCCCGAAAATTTGCCACTTGGTACCTCCTAGGTATTTTCGAAAAACAAAAACCTACTGTGTGAGCACAATTAGGTATTTTACACATTTCTCCACATTTTACAGGGTTCCCACAACTTTTTGAGTTTTCATTTCCCTGACCTTTGTCAACCCATTTCCCTGACTTTCCCTGACCTTTGCCGAGCCATTTCCTGACCAAAATGAAGGAAAATGTAGCTTCCAAAATACCAAAATTAAGTGTTGCTTCAAAGCCCACCGCAGGCGTTACGGTGTCTGAGGCAGGAAGAAATTTACAAATTTAAGTGTTCATTTTGGCCTCAAAATTTCATTTCCAGATCATTCTCAGGCTCACGGGATCCTGATGATCCATATGAACCTTTGCAATTTTCCCTGACTTTTCGCATATTTTTGGGCATTTCCCTGACTTTCCCTGACCTTTGATTCATTTCTCTGACTTTCCCTGACCTCGCCTGACTTTCCCTGACTGTGGGAACCCTGACAGGGTTCCCACAACTTTTTGAGTTTTCATTTCCCTGACTTTCACTGACCTTTGTCAACACTTTCCCTGACCTTTGCCGAGCCATTTCCTGACCAAACTGAAGGAAAATGTAGCTTCCAATATACCAAAATTAAGTGTTGCTTCAAAGCCCACCGCAGGCATTACGGTGTCTGAGGCAGGAAGAAATTTACAAATTTAAGTGTTCATTTTGGCCCCAAAATTTCATTTCTAGATCATTCTCAGGCTCACGGGATCCTGATGATCCATATGAACCTTTGCAATTTTCCCTGACTTTCCCTGACTTTTCGCATATTTTTGGGCATTTCCCTGACTTTCCCTGACCTTTGATTCATTTCCCTGACTTTCCCTGACCTCGCCTGACTTTCCCTGACTGTGGGAACCCTGCATCTATAATGGTCCACTTTCAAAAAATAGAAAACGTTTGCAAATGTTTTAGCCGAACCTTATATTCGTGAAACTTGATTGCTCTGGGCTTGGGCTGAGGCTTGGATTTCGGCTTCTTCCGATTGCGAATGTCTTTCCCAGTCACTGAACCCGGCTGCCCAATACGTGCCGAATTGGACAAGGAACCATTCTGACCGATAGCTTCACCGCCAGAAAAGGGTGTGGTGTTGTTTGCCTGTAAGAGTGGCGATGCCAATGGTGGGGATGAAACAGACGAGAGGCTCAATGGGCTTAAGCTCGACAATGAAGATGTCAGACTTGGGCTGGAGGATGCCAGGCGAGCAATCATTGGATTGCCAACAACAGCAGATGCATAGGATTGCTGCCCCGACTGGTTTGATGTAGGTAGTGATTGCACTATGAACTCGGATACACTAGCCAGGGGATCGGAATCTGGAGGCGAACTACCACTTGCTTCGGAGTTCGAATCATCATCAATGGTCATGTACATGTCAGGATGTGGCGGTCGAACAGCTTGGCCAGCGGATGTCGGCTTAAATGGTATCTCACCATCTGGAATGATAATTGTATGATCATGCAATTGCAGAATCATCGTTACGTTTAAATTCAAGTCCCTAAAAAGCCCAATGGGCAAGGAAATCGAGTCCCCACTAGCGAAAGTGGGATCCACCCACTTTCGCTAGATCCTGGCATATTGGTTCTTCACATGTTCATTTAACCAAGCCTGAAGGTAAACTACACAATAAGCTTTATTTTGTCAAGTCTGAAAAATTTGCAAGTAGGTACCTATTCGTAAAAACACACATTTTAAAGAAAAAAAAAAGACAAGGTTCACGAACATTCACTTTTCACTTTAACATTGCTGGTCGCTCAATCTGGTTTGAATTGTTTGGGTATTAGGGCCTATTGTGTTTTTCCAACGCTGTCCCGATGCGCAAACTTTGTGGAGCAGTGTCCACATGAAATAGGTGGACCTTTTCCTGTGCTATTCAGCGTCTCTGTTCATGCGAAGTTTGTGGGAAAATATCGAAGAACCTCGTCAAAACCAAGACAGATCGGATAAAATGTGACCATCAATAAGGTGGAAAAATTATAATCCAGGGCGAGTGAACAGTTTTCGTCTGTTTCACTGATATTTTGATGGGACATTTTGATGAAATTTTGCTATTTTGAGACACTGATTTTTGAAAACCCTACAAAATGGACACTTGCAATTGGCTGCATGATCAAACTCTTGCACTTTAATGGGCCCAACTAGACAAATGTGATCTTACCTTAAGACACAAAACTGAGCCCTGCTTCAACAAGGTCGAAACAATGACATAATTCATACACTCTCAAGAACAATGTTCCATGAAAATCAAGATAAGCAACTATAATGCCTCATTGTGGTCTAATCGGCAGTGACTGTTACATTCATGCATTTTGGGAATGCGATTGCAAAAGCTTCAACTAAAAGCATTCAAAAGACTTCAACTTAAACTAATGCGGAAAAACAATTCGGGGTCTATTTGCATTACCTTTGACAGCTTTTTCGATGTCCTCGTCTGTGTGCAAAATATTCTTCTGTATCAGCTCCAATGGACCTGGTCTATGCGACAAGTGATCATTCAGTGAATCAGCCAAGCGTGCTTTCTTCAGCATCCTCTGTCGCTCAGCAAGAGAAGGATCAACTTTGGTATCTGAAATGAAATTAGCATTTTAAAAACGAATTTATTGCAGCACTGAACAATTTCCGATGCTACAAAAAGGGTGGTTGGTAAACAAGGTGGACTTGAAGCTAAGGCATGCAAATGCCAAGATTAGAGGCATCAAAAGAAATTGCAGGTCACATTGCTGTTGCATGACCAAAACCTGTCCACATCACCTGTCGATCGATGTCCGAGATCAACGTTTCCTGATTGTTGGATTTGTAGGGGGTGGTCAATCCAGTTGAAATAGACACTACTCACTCCCAAGTGGACAGAATTCACTTTCTATCAATTCCCAGATTTCGATCATTTCTGCTCAAATCCTTGCAATGATTCGATCATTTCTACTCAAATCCCGCCGAGAAAGAGCAGCATAAAATAAAAAGTGCCCATCTCACAGCAAATTGAAAGCAACTTTTGTTTTTTTTTTTGCCGAGGTCATATTTGGCACTTCAGTTTATTTTGACATTCGACTGTTCACATTTTTAATGTAGGTAATCCTGGTAGGCCCAAGGTGGAGTGAATTCACAAGTCGCACACCCACTCAATTTCCAGCCAGACTTTGAAGCAACATAGGTAGGATCTATGGTTTATGTAATCGCAAACAAAAGATAAACAGTTTCTCTGTACGAAATAAACAAGCGCGTCAGTTATCTGCCACTTGTTTTCACGGACATCAACACACTAACGCTAGGTACCTTCCATACTCTCCAATAATTTCTTAAGAGTAAAAAGAATGTCGGACGTAGGTAAGTGAGACGACAAGCAGTCAAAATCAGCTTTAAAATATTCGGAGAAAGGCAAAAAAAGAGATACAAAACTGGGAAGGGAGCAAATGAAGAAGCAGTTGCTCCACAACAAAATAACAATAATTGATTTCATTTGTGCGATGTTATGTGCCTGGACAGTTGTCGCCATTGCAGTTATTCGGCCTTACGATGCACTTTTTATGGCAATCCATATTCTATGCGTATTTAATTTCATTTGCAAAAACATGCTCCAATGATCAATTACCTACCTAAATTTCCAGAGCCATTGGGTCCATTGGGATCCAGTGGCTCTGGAAATATAGGCTGACTACAGGTAGAAATTTAGGTGCTGACCACAGGTAGAGGCACAGCCAAGTGAACCAACCTTCAACTTCCAGAATATGTTGTCGGACCAGCTCATCTCTGTCCGGCCTCTTCTGGATTTTAGCCTTGAGCAAATCCCCCATTTTGGCCCTTTCCAACCTTTGCCTTTGTTCATGGAATGCAGGAGAGGTCTTATAAGCTGCAAATAAAAGTGCATTTCATGTCATTGCTCGTTTTTTTTTGACAAAGTAAGCCTAGACAAGAGTGTGAATTGAAATGTTAAAGCTGGAACAATGGATTGAAAAATTACAATTTTCGGAGGCCTATTCTACATGAAGAAAAGGGGGGCACCAGAGCTGAGCAAAGTCCTATGCCCAGCCCTGCAAATTGGGGAATTCACAATTGTGTGAAGAATTCGATGATGGCAAATCCTGAATATTGGCACATATAGGCCTATTATCCTACACATATTTATCCTGCGTAGGTACCTATATGATTTGCAATCTCAGAACTCTGTAAATATTTTGGAGGTAAAATCATGTGGTATCAGCCAAGCAAGATCTTCAGTCTAAGTTAAGAGAAAAAGTGAAGATCTCATTATTGGAAAGCAGAATGAAGGAGAGAAATCTTCCTGCACAGGTGGAAAAGACTAAACTTCATATCAATTTTTATCCAGGATCATTCAGCTTCAGAAGCCAATTGGACTGACCAAATCACATGCCACCTGATTCACAAACAAACTTACGTGGAATGATTCCTTGCTCCACTAGTTGGGAGATTGATCTCCTGGTCATAAGCTTCACTTTCAGTGCTGCAAGGGGAAAAAAGGTGGCAAATGTACCAAAAATCAACAGGACTATGGTACAAAAATGCATACCATGCATACGAAATTCTGGAAACTGAAAGCAAATAAGGAAAAAAAGTGTCACTGAACTGGTAGGTAATTCTTATCTGGAATAAAAATTGAAATCGGGTAAAAATTTTCATGGCTTCAACATGTAGGTAGATACAAACGATGGCAATAGCACACCAGAAATGGTTGACCTGTCTCACAATGTTGTGACCCTTTCAGTAAAAAACCCATGCACTGTAACGATATGAAGGTTTATTGCCGGAAGTGCTTTGCTTCCCATTTTTCACTTTTGTATAATTCGTGCTGAGATATACCGAGGTAAAACAAAGAAACAAAACTGTTTCCTTATGTTTTGTTTCGAAGTTCGTTTCCTGAAATTCATGTGATGCTGCTAGTTGGCCAAAATGCGGGTGGGTTGGTCTGTAACATTTTCGAGTCAAAAGAACCAGGTAGGTACCTAGATAGGCAGGCCTAAGTACCGTACGCAAATGTTGCAATTGAGACCTCGGATAATCAATCGAAACAAAAAATGGGTAGGCTTTAAATATTTGCTGGCACTCACATTCCTTGTTCTTATCCATTGTTTTTCTCAATGGTGTCTCATCAATCTCTGAGTTCGGTGAAAACGAGAAATGAATTACAGTATCGGATGAAGTAGAAGACGAAGAAGGACTCTGCACAGGTAAAATTAATCCACCGTCAGATACAGATCGTTTTGTATTTGTAGACGTCAATGATTCACAACTATCATCCATTTTCACCTGGCCTAAGTCAAAATCCTGAAATACAGCAAATAGGTAATCAAATCATCAGATAGGTACCAACCAAGTCCCATGCACATTCAACATATTTATCAGCACCTAATTGGGATCCTACAATAACCGGGAACTGGGATATCACTCATCCGATGCGGGTGCTCAGTCAGGGAGGTGGTTAGCCGACATGAAAATAGAGTTCACATGAAGAGCAAGTCAAAGAAATTTCAAGGAACTGCCATTTTCTCTAAGAAAAAAATGTTTCCATTTGTAATAGGGGGGACTGGTTTCCACAATAGTGGGGAATTGGGTTTTATTCCTCTACGAGAATTGGAGATCACACTGGGCTTCGATCTAGTCCAATCTGGTGTCGGTGTCTGGTTTCCACAATAGTGGGGAATTGGGTTTTATTCCTCTACGAGAATTGGAGATCACACTGGGCTTCGATCTAGTCCAATCTGGTGTCGGTGTCGTATCTGAAGAGAGGAATATCGAACAGCATTTCTTACCATTTAAGTGGGAAGATGTTTTGCTACACAGCATGGACATCAACTCTGGATTAACGCTTATCCGAGGTTGCTAAGTAAAATTTCCTCGCTTAGATAGGTAGGTAGATAGGTACCTACCTACTTAACTGAAAAAGTTTCTTCGCAGCCTTGAATGAGCATTAATTCCGGAGTGGATGTCACCACCACAAACGTTCAAACACCAACATTATCACATCAAAATCCCTGATATCAACAAAAAATCTTAACCTTAAACCACTCCGGATAAATGCCGTAAATGGATTCCAACAGATCTTGATCCAATTGTACGCTCCAGTAGAGTATCTCAGTTGTACCAGAATGCACACGAATCCCACTCTCTGGAAACAAGAAAAAGCATGTGTCGTTATAAATTACTTTGATGTAGAGATATTCTTGCAAACCCATGGCTAAATGCTAGCAACACTGGAAATGAAAACTCGATCAAGACTACAGCAAATCAGGTAGGTACCTGACACAACGGTGGCATAATAATTGTGATTGGTCCTGGATGGCGAAAGGTTTTGGGCCATGATCAGCAAATGAGCATCAATAGATATAGGCACCAGCAAAGGGGGAATGAAACTAAAACATTGTCAAGAGATGCATGTCTAATCCTGGCTTTTTAGGAACTACCTACCTTGACCTTTTTTCCTTCGATGCTGCACCATATGTATAAACAGTTCCCACATCCCAAGCCAAATTCAAATGAACTGAAAGGCAGTGTCAAAAGGCCAGGAGCACTCCCGGGACGGTGCCTGACCGGGGATGCAAATACTGCTGCACAGGCAAAAAAACTGCGGCTTTTTTCGAAACTAAAAAAAACATGATGCGGGACAAAAATTTGGCTTCAGAGAACAAAACACTCTTCAAAATCCTCTTGGAACCATGCTTGAAATTTCCTACTCCAGCACCAAAAACAACTTTTTGCAACCCTTGTGACAGGTAAAACTTTCGAACAGACAGGTAAAACTTTCGAACAGAAGTCAAGGATTGGTCAGAAGCACAGATTTCCCAGGAGAGGATGGCAAGCAACTCCCGATGTGAATTATTGCATTTCAGTGTTGGAAACAACTTTTTGCATGACTACGGAAGAGGATGTTCTTGGATACCTAAAGTCCATCCAAACAAAGAAGGCATCGCGCCGAAAAGTGGAGAACAGAGCGGGTGGAGTACGGGCAAGAGCAGGGCTAAACAAATTGCAGCAAGCCATATCCGTTTGCATTTTCGGCAGTTCTGCACTTTCATCGGCTTTTCATCACTTTCATTTTGCAACTTGAATTCTCGATGTTCTGGTTCGGCAAAGTTCTGCATCGGTTGAAAAATTTGCTGTGTGACTTTGGAAAACTTTTAGGTAGGCTAGGTAGGTTTCGTTGTTTGATGGCTCCGATTTGTTTATTAGGCCTACCTCGGTGATTAGTTTGCCAACACAACAGGCCGCAGAATTGGGGGTCGCTTAGCGGAATTAGCCTTTTGCATTTTGAAGTTTATTCACAAGTCGAATGTTTTGGAATTTGCCCTCAACAGTTTGTCGGTCGTTCAAAATGAATATATCACGCCCTGGAAATTTTTGTGGCCAAATCAGGACCAGCCTGGACTCAAAAAGAAATCTGGAAAGAATCTGTTCAAACGACGATTTCAAAATGCTGGCCATGCCGTCACAAATTGTGCATGTGGCCGAAAAATAACGATTGGGGTTAGCTGCTCAAAATTAAACGTTGTGTTCTTGGCAATGCAACCTATTTCGCATTGGAGAATGCATTTTGAATGAAAAATAGAATTGAAAAAATTTTGGGCGAACCAAGTATCGAACCCGGGACCTTTCGATTCACAGCGAGGAGACGTAACCACTCAGCCACGGCTGACGTCTTGATAAATCCATCCCAAAATGCCGCATTCAGATTTAGAAGACATGGTAAAAAAAAAGAGATTCGCAGACTTGAATTTGCGCATCCCTGCATTGAATTTTGGCACGGTGCCTTCTTTTGTTTGGAAGCACTTTAGGTAGGTACCTACCAAAATTCAAGGTAGAGACAGGTATAAATATGGTGGCTCAATGCATCAAACGTACAAGACATATTTAATCACATATGCCAAAGCATGAACATAGGTAGGTGGTCATCCAAATCTTACCCCTCCATTGAATTATTCACAAGTTTTTGATAAGGTATTTTTAATTTAGGTATATTGAATAATTTTCTGCCAAGCACTGAATGCCAATACTGAGGTTCCAATTCCGAGGTTTTGTTTTGATCCATGAGTTCAACGTAGGCCTAATCCTATTCGAGTCCACATGGGCAATGGATAATGGTAGGTCGGTAGGCCTACCTACGGCATTAAATTTCTGATCACTGGATTGCAAGAACCTCGTACCTCATCCTAGCAACCGTGAAATTCAGAAGCTGTGACAAACCTTAACACCCAAAGAATATCTCCACTGTCCAGTATCCATCTGTTAACGAAGGATTCTTCTTCCACAATGGGTGAACAATGATTGGAATGATCACACCATTTCGGCTTCACCGCCAATACCTCTACGAGAGGAGGGAGCAAAGCTCCCCATCAAAAAGCTCGAAGTCGGGATTTACAACAACCAATATTGGAAATCTGGGAAACAAAGGACCTCACGGGGCTTTTTGTGCTAGCGCACAAGAGAAACATTAAAATATATTCCCATTTTTGAGAAAAAGAGTGAAAATGATAGTTGAAAATTTCTCCCTGTAATGCTTTGTGCTTGAAAAAAAGAATGTGTGCCCAGAAAAACTGGCCGTGGGGATATCAACTCGGAAAAAGCGAATCCAAAGTTGTGGACAAATTTTTTTTTCCAGAAGTAAATGGCAAAAATTTAGTCCACAACCTCGGATTGGCGTCTATTCGGAGTTGAAGTCCAAAAATGTGAATGGGACAAAATCTCCCGAAAATCCAGCGAGAATCGGAGAATATGGTTCTGGGAAATGGGCACTTGTTGTGTTGCCAGAGACTGTGAAAAGAAAATCCTTTTCAGAGGGTAAAAAAATCCCTCGAAATCCCTCGCGTAATGGAAACCCAAGTGGGGTGGGTCTGGGGGTGGGACCCCCAGCGGGGTTGCAAGGGGCGGGCCGGAGCCCCTGGCGGGGGGTTTGTGGAGCAGAGACCCCCAAGATCCAAAGCAAGAAAAGCGGGGCCCTGAAAATCGCTCCCCTGGCCTCTCGGAGAGTAAAAGTATGAAAGTGATCGTGCTACCACTGTTCTTCCAATCACCCCTCTTTTTCGTTCGAACACCTTTCACCCTTCTGCAGATCGATTTTCCTCTCGATTGACGACACCTACTTTGTGACTTGTAGGGTGAAATGCCCTAATACTGACACCCCATTTTTTTTTCGCGGGAAAAATTGAATAAAATCGGTTCTATTGAAGCTAGAGAGCTGAAATTTTTTTTTGGCTGATAGATATTTTTCTCACGCAACTGGTGGTGTGATTTATAATTCTCTGGCATTGATAGTTTTCATGCAAAAACCAAATAACTGCGAAATTTTGATTTTCCCCTAATACTGACACTTTTTGCCCTAAAACAGACATTTTTATCCCTAATACTGACATCCCATTCCTATTACTGACACGTTCATAGTCCTATTACTGACACCCCATTTTCTATAAGAAAATACAGGTTTCCAAAAAGTCTCTTGACAACCCGAAAAGTGCATTGCAGTTTTGAAGCTTCCCTGTAAGCTTGGAGTGGAGTTTGTTCCAATTCGAGTGGATAACGCCTGCAGCAGGCTGCCTGCCCAATCTGAATATGAAATCTGCAGAAATTGCCTCACAAGCGAAGATTGAAAACTACCTATAATTCAAGCCCATCAGGCAAGGCCAGTACTTCCATCCAAGCATGTAAGGGATGACCCTGGAAGGTTGACCTGCACAGGGTCACAGGACGAATAAATACCTGAAGAGGACAATCACCATACCAGATCTGAGATTAATGAACATTGATTATGTTTGGCAAGATGCAAGACGAACGATGCTCACTTTTGCTCAGTCTTTTTTCTCCCACACAAAACAAACATTGAAAAATTTATCATCAGGATGCGATATTGAACTGCTCAACCAACAGGAGGACTGGCGAACCTAAAGCCTGGTACAGACAGGCAAATTTTGTTTGCCAAACAAAGTTTGCTGAAACGGAAACGTTTTTTCTCGGTTACCTACACACAACAAACTTTGACAAACTTTTTCTCAAAAAGAATGTTGAAAAGAAAGAGAAAAAGTTGTACCTACATCAGAGAATCAGCTGCAGCGTTGCACCAATTTTTGATTAACCACATTTGGCCAAATATGGGGAAATATTGGCGCATTATTGGAAATTGGCGAATCTAGTTGTTTGTTCTAGTTCAGCAATTTTATTTCACACTTTTTTACTATTTTATTTTCTTTGTTTTACCTACTTTTTATCAATGTAGGTAGGTACCTAATCATAGCGAAGGCAAAGCGATGATAGATGAAATATTGCAGCCACCAGATAAGCAATTCATTAATGCTGTTTCTTTTAGATTTTTTGATTTTTTTGTCCTCACTGCAAAATCCAATTCCTGCTCTCCACACATTTCTTCCTTTTTTGACATGCCAATTTTTGCACATGGTTTTGTTCGATTATCTTACTGTTTTTTTTGACACTTGCTTTTTTAACTTATTTTTGACATTTTACAAAAAAAATAAGATTGGCACCTGCTTGATTGTCATTTGTCAAGTTTTCCGCATCAATGGACTATTCTCCTTTGCCTAATTTGGCAACCGACGCACTGTGATATTGAACAAAGTCCTTCCAAACATAACTTGCTGACTGAAAATGTTTTGACGTGGTCCTGGTGCGTGGTGCACCGATTGTTAATTGCGTCAGTCCATTGGCACTGACTTTTGTTTTTGTGACTCCGGACTTTGTGTCCTTCGATTTGATTGGGGGAGGATCAGCGCTGGTCCCAGTAAAAAAAGATAAAAATTTGAAAACAAAGGCGGGTGAAAAAACTTCAAGTATAATGTGCTAAAAAGACTTCTGAACTTGTTAGATTCTTGAGTTTTGTTCGACCGTGTTCAGTTCCAATAATGAATTTCAGCGTTCGAGAAATCTTCCAATCATGAAAAAACCAACTGAAATGAAATTATCATTTTCATTCAACCGTCAAAAGCATTTAACGATCTAGTTTGAAAACATCATTTGGATCTGGCGTCAGCGTTAGGAAACATGCACATACAATCTGACATGGTGTCAGTGAAGTTGCAAAATCTTACTGACCCCCATGTCAGTAATAGGGAAAAGCAACATTTTGGGCTTCCTAAACCTGACACCATTTTAACTTCACCAAAAAATGTGCAATTTGGATTTTGTTTACTTGCATCTTGTCCGTCGCAGTTTCAGAAATCCAAATATGTAATTACATTTCAGATATTCCAAATACTTTCCAAGAAAATGCTCCATTCGTCTGGTTACCAAAATCAAAATGAGCTAAAAAAGGCTGTTTTTGGTGTTTTCTGTGTTTGAACCTTCACAACTTCATACCAAGTTATCCAAATGAGTTGAAATTTGGATAGAATATGGGCAACAGAATGCCAATTATGCGCCAATTGTCAGATTTTGAATTTCCTTCAACAGAAAGAAAAATCGTGAATTTTCCTTGGGAGTGTCAGTATTAGGGCGGGTGTCAGTATTAGGGCACTTCACCCTACCTAATGATATTCTGGTTAGACCTTATTCCGGTAGAGGTTATTCCTGTTAGACGTTGTTCCGATTAGACGTTAGACCTAAAAAATTTGACAGTCATTCAGACCGTCATTCCATCCAAAGAAATTCGATTCTTCTTGATTTTCTTTGATCTTCTTTGATACCATCAACCCCTCGCAGTCGAGTCGACGTTGAGGCGCATTCGATTCGACCGGTTCGATGGAAATTTGCGAAATGCCATCGCACGGAAACGTCATCAATAAATGGAAGATGGACGGGAAGAGGAAAAGACAATGCCAGTGAACGGTGGGTCGCGGTCAGGGTTGTTCGTTTAAAACATTTTGTTTAAAACAATCTGTTTTAAACATGTTTTAAACAACCACGACTTGTGTAAAACATTTCATTTAAAACAAAATTGTGTTTTAAACGTGTTTTAAACATGTTTAAAACAACCACAACTTGTTTGAAATGGTTTGTTTAAAACAACCTGCAAAATCAAAAAAGATGCTTTTTGCTTATTCACTCAATTTTCAACGTTTTTCTGTGATTTTTATCAATAAAACCATAATTGTTGCCTTTTTCAAGTAGGCCTACCATTGTCAGTAAATTATTGCAAAATTAGCCTCGGCAGCTTTTGGAACACGTTTAAAACTGTTTAAAACACGTTTTAAACAACGGAAAAAAAACAGATGGCGAAAAAAACGTTTAAAACAAAAAAAAAACATGTTTTAAACGTTTAAAACGTTTTTTATGTTTTTTTTAAATAAAACATGTTTTTTCCAACCCTGGTCGCGGTGCGCCGGCCACGGAAAGTAAAAATTTCTCTTGAACCGAATCACGGATTTTGATAGAACTTTTAGTGCTGAAAAGCTGAAAAATGTGCGATTTTAGACGTGTATAACAGTCCCGAACTTTTCGCTGGTAAAATTCTGAAAAAAAATTTAGGAACCTACAAAAGTGTCCAAGTTAAGATGGGACAAAGTTCCGGGTTCCTGCCTCACATCCACTAAGATTGCACGATTATTTCCGTTGTAACATGGTTTCAACCTGCAGAAGAGTTGTAGGTACCTAGAGGCAGGGCTGTAAAAAAGATTTGCCGTCCCAGCAACCTACGCATACGTTTGCCGCCCCAGATTGGCCTTGCCGTCCCGGAAAGAACAAATTTCGCCAATAATGCATTGTGACTTCGCACACCGACTCCGACCAATGCCTCCTATGGGTAGTTAAAGCCATCGCACTGAAACATTATCAAAAAATAGAAGACCGAAGGAAAGAGAAGACAATGTGAGGGAACGGCAGCCGGCGGGTCACGGAAAGTAAACTTTCGCTTGAACCGAAAAAAGGATTTAGATGAAACATCTTGTGTTGGAAAGCTGAAAATGGGCGATTTTACACATGTACAACAGTTCCAAACTTTTCACTGGAAAAAAATTTTTTTTTTTAATCTGAAAAATTTGAGACTCAAAAGTGTGCAAGTATAAGAAATACAATTCTGGGTTTTTTTTTACATTTTATAATTAATTATTCCTCATATTTCGTTCAAGTTTAAAGTGGTGCATGCACATTCCCATCCAAGGATACATCATTTGCTCATTCGAAGAGAAAAGTTTACGAAAAAAAAAACGAAATAATTGAAATATTCCTCTTACCAGGGTTCCGGCCTCATATTTTAAAAGATATTATAGGTACCTACGCGTTTTTTCCATCGTAACAGGTTTCGATCTGTGGCAGAGTTGTTGAAGAAGCCTTCCACTTTATAAAAATACCAAAATCACTGAATTTGAATATCATTTCACTATTTTATGACCAGTGGGGGAAGAGGCCATGCCTCTCAAGAAATCCGCGAGAGTTGCGGCCTCTTCTCAACGCAAAAACAAAACTGTGCTTCCAAGTCGTGTTCTCTCTTGATAAAATAGTTTAAAGGGGTCCAAATTCAATACCTAATTTTTGTGTTTTTGGAAAGCTGTTATTTCCTCTACAACTCCTCCGCAGGTCGTTGTCAGTGAAAACTTCGGGATTTTTGTGCACGCCTGAAATCTCACATTGTTCAGCTTTCTGACATGAAAAGTTCCATCAAAATCCGTCATCTGGTTCCAGACCCAAGTGGCACACTCATGTGGGGCCCCAAAGGTTGTATTTTGCTGGGGCCCACGCTGGCATCACCAAATATGGGGCCCACATGAAACCACGTGGTCCAATATGGGCAAGCAGGGCAAGCCATGAGGGCCCCACCCGAGCTGGATGTGCCCATATGGTTCCCATGTGGCGCCAAAGTGGGCCCCACATTAGTGACAGAGGTATTTGGTTTTTCAGAAAAATCATGGAACGCAATTTTGCCAGGTATTTCGAGTGCTATTTGAAGTTGAAATTTCGAAGCCAAAATTTGGATTTCAGTGTCGAAATTTCGATTTCGAGTGTCGAAATTTCGGATGCTGATGAAGAGGACTGGTTGAATTGTTGCGAGGTTGGTTGTTGAACCACTTTTGTCATTCACTATTCAATGTTGGTAGAATTTCAAACAAATTATTAAAAAATGACGGAATTTCGAGTTTTCAAAGCCAAAATTTCGGGATTGAAGTCGAAATTTCGAGTTTTCAAACTGGAAATTTCAAGTTTCAAGGTCGAAATTTCGAGTTGTAATTTACAAAGTTGAAATTTCGAAGACGAAATTTCGATTTCAATGATGAAATTTTGAGTTTTCGAAGCCGAAATTTACGAGTCGACCTAAATTTCGAGTTTCAAATTCGAAATTTTGAGTTTGCAAACTCGACATTTCGAGTTTCAAAGTTGAAATTTCGAGTTTCAAGGTCGAAATTTCGAGGTGCAATTTGCAAAGTTGACGATTGCCTTGTGGCATGAAAACCTCTCGAGTGAGTCTGATACCGAAACCAACACCAATAAAGTTGAAATTCCGAAGCCGAAATTTCGATTTCAATGATGAAATTTTGAATTTTCGAAGCCAGAATTAAGAGTCTCAAGGTCTAGGTAAATTTCAATTTCAAATGCAAAATTTTGAGTTTGCAAAGTCGACATTTCGAGTTTCAAAGTTGAAATTTCGAGTTTCAAAGTCGAAATTTGGAGTTTCAAAGTCGAAATTTCTGGTTGTCAAAGTCGAAACCTTGGGTTTGAAGTCGAAATTTCGAGTTTCAATGTCCACATTTACCTACAAGTTTCAAAGTCGAAATTTCAAAAGAAATTTCCCTGAAAGAAAATTCAAGCCTGGAAGAAATTTCAGGTTTCAGAGTCGAAGTTTTGAGTTTTCAAAGCCAAAATTTCGGGTTTGAGGTAGGTAGAAATTTCGAGTTGAGACTCGAAATTTCGAGTTTCAAAGTCGAAATTTCAAAGTCGAAATTTCGATTTGCAATTAGCAAAGTCGAAATTTCGAGGTTTCGAAGTGGAAATTTCGAGTTTTCAGAGTCGAAATTTCGAAGCCGAAATTTGGATTTCAATGTTATTTTTCGAGTTTTCGAAGCAGAAATTAATTTTGAGTTTCAAATTCGAAATTTTGAGTTTGCAAAGTCGAAATTTCGAGTTTTCAAAGCTGAAATTTCAGGTTTGATGTCAAAAAATTCGGGTTTGAAGTCGAAGTTTCGAGTTTTCAAACTCGAATTTCAAGTTTTAAAAGTCGATATTTCGAGTTTCAAAGTCGAAATTTCGATTTTCAATTTGCAAAGTCCTAATTTCGAGTTTCAAAGTGGAAATTTCAAGTTCCAATTTGCAGTCGAAATTTCGAGGTTTCGAAGCCGAAATATCAAGTTTAAAGGTCGAAATTTCGAGTTTCAAGGTCGAAATTTCGAGTTTTCGAACCCGAAATTTCGAGTTTCAAGGTCCACACTTCGAGTTTCAAGGTCTAAATTTCGAGTTTCAAAGTCGAAATTTCGAGTTCTCAAAGTCGAAATTTCGAGTTCTCAAAGTCGAAATTTCGAGTTTCAAAGTTGAAATTTCGAGTTTCAAAGTCGAAATTTCAAGTTTTCAAAAAAGTCGAAATTTCGAGTTTCAAGGTCGAAATTTCGAGTTCCAATTTGCAAAGTTGAAATTTCTGAGCCAAAATTTCGAGTTTTTGCAGCCGAAATTTGGAGTCTGAAGCTCCAAATTTCGAGTTTCAAATTCGAAATTTTGAGTTTGCAAAGTCGACATTTTGAGATGTGTCGCACTGTTCGAAACTGATCCGCAACCAAACTGATTGGCCTATGCAACTGAAACAGAGCACAGGACACATTTTGAAGATGAATGACACATTTTGGAGGACACATTCTGTTCGCCAGTGAACATGTTTCAGCAAACTATTACACAATCTCTTCAATAAAAATGCCAGTGAGGCAGGATAAAAACAAACAAAAAAATTGACCAGGGTTCGCATCTTTGCCCATTGCCCCGATCGCCAGGTGCGGAAGGCTGCGGATTTTGTTCTTTGGTTTATTGTTGCCACTTTATTATTCCTATTCCATAACTTGCTAATATGAATGAATCTTCAAAATAATAGGCAGTCGCAGGGCCCCTACTTTGGTTTCAATGTTGTTTGCATTATTATTTCCAAACAAATCTTGTCCCAAAAGTCGTTAAAAATTTTGCTGCCGTCCCAAGGTTTGCCTTGCCGTCCCAAGTGCTGCCTGCCGTCCCTGCAACCTAGTTGCAAGGTTGCTCCTTTTTTTGCAGCCCTGCCTAGAGGAAACTTTCAGCTTTCCAAAAATACCAAAATCATTGAATTTGAACATCATTTCACAATTTTATGACCAGTCAGTTAAAGTGTGACATGGTAGCTTGTTTTGATCTTGAGCGGTGAAGAGGCCATGCCTCCCAAGAAATCCGTGGGAGTAGGCACCTACCTGCATCCCTATCATCTCGGAAGTTCCATTTGTACTATTTTTTCCACATTTGTGTATTTTTTGCCTTTTTGGGGTTTTTTTTTTTAGATTGTGAACGGGTATGCATGAGGAGATGAGTGTTAGATGATTGCTCAAGGTTGGATCTTGTCTGGTTGTGTAGGTATGTGTGTGTCTGGGAACTGACTAAAACGCTTAACCTGCTTGTCCTGCTGGTGGTCTTGGAAGGGTTAGGTTAGGGTTAGGTAAGGTTAGGTTAGGTTAGGATAACCTAATCTAACAATAACCTAACCCATTTGACCAATACCAGCAGGACAAGCAGGTTTTCCAGCAGGACAAGCAAGACAAGCAGGTGCCAGGTTCAGCATTTTAGTCACACCCGTGTGTCTGCTTGGGTGTCTGAAGTGATTGCTATATGACTCGGCCCCGTCCGCGTACACATTCCGATGATCTCTTCGCGGTCCTTTCCCCTCCCTTTCGATAATGCAGCCGACGGTCGCGTTTCCTTTCCCATCCCTTCCCTGGTATATGATGAACCTCGCTGTTCACAATTGATGATTGCCTTAATGGCACGAAAACCTGTCGAGCAGAGTAA